>APFE030568422.1:99331-144065 GCA_000404065.3 Pinus taeda
AAGTATGCACACTTTTGTGCATTATCACATCCATTTAAAGCTAGTACAGTTTCTACTGCATTTATGGAAACAATTCAAAAGCTACATGGAAACCCAAAGATTACTGTAAGTGACAGAGATCCCATTTTCACTGGAAATTTTTGGACATAATTATTTTCTTGTCTCGGTACTCAGTTAACTCATAGCTCATCTTATCATCCTCAATCTGATGGGCAAACTGAGATAGTAAAGAAATGTTTGAAAGGATATCTTCGTTGCTTTGTATCTGATAAACAAACACAATGGGTCAAATGGTTGCCTCTGGCTGAATGGTGGTATAACACTTCCTTCCATACACCAACAAAAATGACCCCATTTATGGCACTTTATGGATATCAACCACCATCCATCACATCATATTTAAGAGAAAATTCTAAGGTTCAAGCAGTGGAACATCACATCGAGCATCAACAACGAGTCCTCCAACTCTTAAAGGATAACCTTGTGTTGGCACATAATAGAATGAAAGAACAAGCAGATCAACATCGCAACGAAAGAAGTTTTGATGTAGGTGATTGGGTATTCCTATGGCTACAACCATATAACAAATGTCCCTCAAGCAAGCTAAGAAGGATAATAAATTATCACCAAAGTATTATGGTCCGTACAAGGTGTTGCAAAAGATTGGTACTATGGCATACAATTGGAGCTTCCTGCAGCTTCTCGATTGCACCTATTTTTCCATGTTTCATGTTTAAAGAAGGTTATAGGCGACAAGCTCCCAGTTCAAACAATATTGCTAGAACTTGATGAGGAAGGAAAAATTATATTGGAACCAGAAGCAGTCACAGAAACAAGAACTCGATAGCTACGAAATCGATCAGTTTCGGAGTATCTCATCAAGTGGAAGAACTTATCCACTGAAGATTCCACATGGGAGGATGAGATTTTATACAGAAGCATCCAGAACTACTCAAGCATTGAGGACAACACTTTTTTTAAGGAGAGGGGCATGTTAGGTCCCTATAATACTAGTGATTACCCCATTACTATTGTAGTTGTACCCTTATTAATATTTTGTGCCCCATTGTCCCCATATTGTTATTACTGTGCCCCATAGAATCCCTCTATTGTTATTTTTGTGCCTTTATATTATTATTGTTAGGTCGGCTGGGTTATATTGTGACTCTTTAGACTCCTATATATAGAAAGGAGGTTTTGGCATTTGAATCATCAAAGAATCATTCATTTGTGTAATGTAAAGGAGGTTGCCCCCTCGAAGTGGCTGAATTCTAAGGCATTGATCTATCTTTTTTTATCTTTTTGTGAGCTGGTTTCATAACATTGAACCATGCAGGAAGGCAGTCTTGACATCCATCTGATTTAGGTTCTATCCTTGCGAGGCATCAAGGGCTATGATCGAGCGGATGGTGGTGTATCGAGCAACAGGTGCAAATATCTCATCGTAATCTACACCTTGCTTTTGAGAGAAGCCTCGAGCAACAAAGTGAGCCTTGAACTTTTCTGCACTTCCATCAGCTCCATGCTTGATTTTGTAGAGCCACTTAGAAGTGACAACCAATTTGTCCTAGGATCTAGGGACCACATCCCAAACATCATTCTTCATAATTGACTCGTATTCTTCATTCATAGCATCCTTCCATACTTGTTGCTTCACGACGTTCATTTTCAATGATAGTGCTCATGGCGGTCAAATATCCTTGACACCTGTTCGACTTCTTGCTTTCACGGAAAGTCCCCCTTGGTGCAAAGTGCCTCTCAACATCTTCGAGAGTCTCCCTAAGCCATGAGGGTCTCCTCTTAGAGGAGGAAGGCTCATGAGCAAGTGGATCAATAGGATCCATAGGTTCATCAACGTTGGGCATTGGTTTGTCCTCTTTTTCACCCTGATTTCTTGTGTCAGCATCTTTGTCCTTCCTTAGGATGGGAAGGTTGTTGATCTTCCCGAGGGCCATATCTTCGTCGAAGGTGACATCATGACTTATCTCAACTTCTTTTTGACCAACCACATAAATTCTATATCCCTTAGAATTTTCACTATAGCCCACAAAGATTCCTTTCTTCCCAGATGCACCTAATTTGCTTCTTTTCTCTTTCGGCACATGAAAATATAAGGGGCTTCCAAAAACTCTAAAATGAGAGACATCGGGTTTCTTACGAGTGAACATTTATTCTATAGTCTCGAAGTCCAATGCTTGATGAGGGCATCGGTTTTGAGCATACATGGCAGTATTTGCAGCTTCAGCCCATAGAAACTTCGGGAGGCCTTGATCATGAAGCATGGCATGGACAGCTTCTACAATAGAGCGATTCTTCCTTTCAGCCACACCATTATGCTCGGGAGTGTATGGCATTGTAGTCTCCCTCTTAATGCCAGCGTCTCTGCAATAATCTTGGAATTCATTGGATTCATACTTGGTCCCATTGTCAGTCCTCAATATCTTGATTTTCTTCTCGAATTAGTTTTCGATCAAGGCTTTGAAATGTTGGAACAAGGTGAACACTTCATCCTTCTTCTTTAAGAAGTAGATCCAGGTCTTGTGAGAATAATCATCCACAAAGGTGAGATAATATAAGTATCCTCCCAAGGAGTTAACGGGCATCATACCAGATATGTCAGAGTGGATCAATTGCAATATGTTTGTGGTCTTGCTATTACTTGAGGGGAATGGTCCCCTTGTAAGTTTTCCTTCGGCACATCTTAGACATACACCTTCATGCTCTATTTTGAATTCGGGCATACCTGTCACCATTTGTCTCACATCGGGTAGGGCCTTATAATGAAGTTGGGCGAACTCCAGTGCCAAGTTCTTCTTGAGATTGGGTACATATAGTACTTCTTGCAAATGAATAGTGTTACCTTGATTCAATTGAAGGGTAACATTCCCTACTCCCTTCATGGGATAGGTGGCATCATCTCTAAGGATGATCTTCAAGTTTGTCTCCTTTTCTATCAGATTAGAGAGGGCTTACTTGTATCTGGTGAAGTGCCTTGAGGCACCACTATCAATCAACCAATTTCCCAAAGTGTCCGGAGGAGAGGCAGTGAAGAGGGCCGATATAAGATAGAACTCTTTTTGTTTATTGTTAACAACATTGGATTCATCATACCTGGAGTTCCTTGATTTCTTGGAGGATCGACCATTTCCTTGATGTCCCGCATTCCTTTTTCCTTTGCCATTGGACTTGCCATTCCTTTGATCGTTTTTGTTGAAGTTGCCCCTGGAGTTGTTATGATAGTCATCATCTCGAGGTGTATCCCTTCTTCTAGGACACCCCCTTGCATAGTGGCCAAACTTATTGCAAACAAAGCATCTTCCCTTCCATTTTTGAATCCAGGTCTTCCTTGACTTTGCTTCTTTGAACCTGCATTGTTCTTCCTCTTGGCATGAGTGGAGAATGCAGTGGGGTTGCTTCTATTAAAAGACATTTCTTGCTCCACCTTTCTTGTTTCTTCTTGAGTGCATCTCGACATCAATTCTTCAAACCCTAGAGTTCTATCATTGTTGAATATAGTGGTTCTAAATACATACCACTCAGGTGGGAGTCCTCCAACGGTGGTGAGAGTGAGTTCCCTGTTAGGAATGGCTTCTCTAATTGAGAGTAGATCATTCTTGATCTTAGTAATCCTCAAGAAATAGGACTGAATATCCTTGTCTTTGCCCTTCTTAATATCCTTCAACTTATTCTTGAGAAAGAGAATTTGATTAGCATTACTAACCTTGAACATGCCGACCAACCTGTCGTATATCTCCTTGGAGAACTTCAATTCGGAGATATAGGCCACCAGATGCTTGTCAATGGAATCCTTGATAATCTTCTTTGCTTTGACTTCAACCTTATTGTACTTGGTATTCGTAGCAGCCCATGCATTTGAAGGAGGCTCAGGGATTTTACCCTACACATAATCCATCACTTCCTTCTTTTCCAAGGTCGAATCAAGAGACATCTTCCATCCATGATAGTCAAATTTATCATGGAGCTTGTCTTTAGTTGGGAAGTAGGATGAGGAACCCAGTGAGTCTTTTGTCCTTGTCCAACTGTCTTTGGTGATTGCTCTTTCACTCTTGCTTGGGCTTTGTCTTCACCTCACCTCTAATACCATGTTAATTTTAGGCAACAATGGTATGTTCTATGCTTTAGAGCAATTTTACTTCAATTTCTTTATTAGCCCAATATCAATATCCAGTTTAGCAATCACATAAAACACTGATAGAACATAAACATAAACAGTAGAAGACAAGCCAAGACAAGAGGACGCAAAATGTGGCACCAGCCAGGGACAAACCCTAATGTGGGGAAACCCTTGATCAAATCTTCTTTTAGTCTTCAATAGTTCAGCACAGAGAGAGTACAATTTACAAATACTGATAATTTATAACAACAGCAAAAGAACTCTAACCAGAAAAGTCAATGCTAGTCAACAGGGCAGATTTCTTCCTCAATTCAGCTCGGTCAAACCCAGTCAACTTCAGCCTCCAACAGCAAGTCTAATCAGTCGAAAACAGTCCGAAAAAGTCTAGTAAAAACTGGCCAACAAAAGTCAACCCTGCGGCCAACCCTAGTACAGTATGTTGGTCAAAACAGAGGTCAGATTGCCTTAGTTCTTATACCCAAATCTGTGCCCTGCTGAGACAGAATTCCCCCACAAAAAATCGCACTAAAATAGGTCAACACTTGGTCAACGTAGCTCAAAACAGCCTTCGGGAAATTCGTTCAAACCTAGTCAATGCTAAAACAGAAAATCACTGTCCTTTCCTTCGCACATGTGGAGAGAGAAGCTGCCCAGAAATCCTTACCCAATCAGATGAGGAGAAAGAGATGTGTGAAGATGAGTGATGTCCAAATGAGGACGAGGCATCATGTATTTATAGGCTAACGTTGAGGATGAATACACGTGACTGTTGGGCTTCTGAGCCTACATGAGTTTGCTGGCCGACCTTGACAATTTTTCCATAATCAGAATAAATTCATAACTTCATTTGTACATGTCAGCATGGGATGATCTTTAGATCAATTCTACACCTCTCAGAGAGAGGTATCCAAGAAAAATATCAACTGCCATAAATGAGATGACCCATGTGGAGTTTGGCCCTAGTTGACAATTTAAACACGATGCCAGGTGGTAATAATGCAAATTTCTTACTGACAATAGCATTACTACAAATTAGATAAATTTCTAGGCAATTTGAACAATCTAAGATGATTAATGCATTGTTGTATGTTAGTTAATGACAATTAATTCAAATGGACTCCTAAAGAATTGAGTGCAAAATTCGTAATGCAATCCATAGCTGATGAAAGAAAGCCACGAGAGTTGCATATGTCTTTATAAGATAGTATAAGCTAGACCTTCAGATAAGCATAACGAAAATTAAAATTGGAGGAATGTGCTTTAAAAACTGCATCCATTAGGTGCAGGGTACCAAGGGTTCCAACTCATGGACTTTAGAGATAGCCATAGTCTAAAGAGTCAAGAAAACAAACAAAGCATGAAAGCGCTTTGATCTAGAGTAACCAAGCTAGAAGAGGATGGAGCACAGTACATGCAATATGCCTACAAAAATAATATGTAAGCCTAAAATATGCATCCAACTAATGGGGATTTGATGGGTACTGTTGCCAAGTGACCAACAAAGTTTTTAGCCTAGACTCAAGCATGAGGATGAGAGGGTGCCAATCTCCATGAGTCATCAGTATGGATTCTCATCATTATGAGACTTGTTGACCACCAAGTGTCAACTACCCCATGAGCATAACACATGGTCAGAGCAGTTAGAAAATTTTTCAGAGTTCATCATCATCATTCAGCTTTTGGTTTTCACATGTAATCCATATTCTGCAGCCCTGTGGGCAATTATGTAAAAATGATCCTAATATGCTTATGAAGCCATGTAACACACTTATGTAAGTTTAATAATTTTTTCTAGAGAGTTTCACTCTAGGGATTTATTTCTCTTCAGCTAATTATTTGTGTTTCTCAACTACAAATAATTGGTTGAGTTTTTCTCCCAAACATACCTTAAAGCTAGAGTGGGACTTGATGGTGAAGTCTTAAGTGAGTCCTAGTGTATAGAGTCGATGTAAATTACCATAATAGGTCATGTCTAAAGTTACAAAATTTGGTTAGGGGTCATTTTTTAATTGTCAAATTTGCCCTTCTAAATGAGATATTTATGTAATATTTGATGTAAAAAGGTGTTGTCTATAGAAGTTTTAGGTTATATGAGTAATCATAATTAGACCTCATTGCCTAAACTTTCTATTTAGACACACTTCGAGGGTGGAAAAATATGTTTATAACTCTCTAGAGTCATTATTTCTAATTTTCGGCAAAAAATGGGAAAATAATTAGCCGGAAAATGGTCAGAAAATAAAATGGGAGAAAAATAAAAATTCTCTCCAAGTGAAAAATATTAAAAAAGGTTGTGCACTTTCCTGAGGATGAAAACAAGGAAAAGGGTAACGGAATCTCCATAGAAAAAAATTGATGGGTCCAAGATAAATTAATTCCACTGTTCCACGGGGACTGGCCACCCCTAGGGGTTTAGTTTCCTAGCTCCCTCGCGCTCCGGGGACTTGGGGACGAGAAGGGGTCGTTTCCCCACGCTCCCAAAAAACAGGGTACACAGGGGAACATGCCAAGGGCACGTTTCCTTGTGCTGAGGGGTTGTTTTCGAAAAGGGGGTCATGAGGGGTTGTGGGGGGACGAGGGAGAGGGTCGAGGGGGGTCATGGGGGGTCAAGGGTGGACAATGTAATATTCCCAATTAGCCATAGCTAATTGGAACATTCGATTTTGTTCGATTTTTGCCTTCTATAGTTATTTGTAAATAAGAAGTGAGGAAGGGGGACATAACTCACTTTTAGAATAAAATGTCACTTCCTAGTAGCACAACGTTGTGACTTAAAGGGGTGCCAAGGGGGCCAAAGGGGGACGTAGAAATGGAGCCCATGTAGACACATGGAGGAACTGCGCAGGAGGAAAGGAACACGTGGCAAGAGGTGAATCATGCAGGAGGAGGTGAGCCTTGGGATTGAGAGAGGCAAAGGCTATAAAAGAGAAAGGAGCCCCTTCATTTTGATCATCCTAGTTATGAGCATTTGTGATAGTCATTTCGACTTAGAGCACGCTGGCTGTTTAGCTAGTCTGCAACACTGTTTAGTGCGTTGAGTGTCTCTGTTTGGAGATCTCACCCTTAGCCCCGGGGGACTTCGAGTGCCTGCTCAGGCAAGGTATTTCCATTGGCATTTCAGCAGTAGTTCCATCAGCATTTCAGCAGCAGTTTCATCAGCATTTTGGAGAACTGCGCAACACTGAGAGTAGGACGCAGTTCTTTCTGGTAGGAGCCTGGGTTGAGGGTTTGCAAGAGGATTTGTGCTGAGAGGTAGAGTAGGGGATCAGCTCTTGCATATTGGAGAGTTTGGGTAGGAGTTTCATGCAGTTTTCTGGAGGGTTTCAATCAGTGGTAGTGCAGAGCATTAAGAGACTGCGCAAAACCCCAAGGGGGTGATTTTTGCGGGTCGGCCATTTCAGAAAAGCTTTCTGGGTTTTTTTGGGTTTCTTGAGTAGAGTCCGATTCTAGAGTTTTAGCCTTTTCTGAGGAGGGGACCAGCCCCAAATCCTCATTTGATTTCCAGTAGCAGCAGTAGCACGATAGGTTTCCAGCAGTTGGAACGCAGATCAGTGTGAGGCCATTCCTTTGTTATTTTGAGTTGATTTCTTCACTTGCCTTGTGCAAGTCGAGGCGCTGTCCTTCTGATCACCTCTGTACTCATTCCTTTACTCAGTATAATAAAATGGCTTAGCAATTCTCGCTGCATTTCTTGTGTATCTGTTTATATTTCATATGTACATTATTGTTGCTGCACTACTATTATATCTCTGTTACTATATCTCTGTAATTTTCTCGGCTACTATTCCACTTGTGCGTTTTTCTGGTTGAGATTTTGCTGGGGTTTGAGGAATATTCCAGGTTAGGGATATTACAATGGTATCAGAGCATAGATCTGGCTCAGCCTGTGGAGCTAGCAATCTATGACACCGGGGGAAAAACCATACATCTGTTGCAGAGGTCGGAGATACAGGGACACCGCGCGTAGGTTGGAGAACACTTATGGAGAGGGAGACTGTGTTTCGGTGGTGGACGCCGAACAAGAGGAGCCCGTGGTGGATGCAGGACAGAGGGAGCCTGTGGTGGACGCTGAGTAGGAGGATTCGATGGCAGATGATGACGGGAAGAGATTTGCGGATATGCTCCTCAAATTCGTGCAAGATCTGTTGAGGCAGATTGAGGTGATGGGGCAAAGATTCATGGCAGTAGAGGCCAGACAGCGTGAGAGCCCACGGGGTTTTCAGGTTGGTGAGGGATCGGGCGCATCCCACCATTTTCCAGAACAGCGTGATACTACGCAACAGGTGGCCTCACATGCACCTACATGCTCTACCATGCCCACTTTCTTAGGAGCCGACACAGGGGCCGTAGCCCAGTACGAGGCAGAGCCCGGACATATGGGCGATTATTTTGCAGAGTACCAAGTCTATTGGCAGGAGTTCAGGGAAGCCCTCTCATTCAGAGATTTTGTTCAGCTCCAGCGGGATAGTAGACCCCGCGACCATCACAGAGGGTACCGACATTACCATGATGGTGACACCCACTGTGCAGCAAGTAAACTCCACTTGCCTACGTTTGATGGTTCATCAAACAGTTCGGCAAAGTCTTGGGTGGAGAAACTAGACATTTATTTCTAGCTTAACCAGATGTCGGAGACAAAGGCCATCAAGGTGGCAACATTGCATTTGGATGGTGAGACCCAAGATTGGTGGTTTCATGGGATGGTTACACTAGGGCACTCCACAGTGACGACATATGTCGAGTTTACCAGAAGACTGATGGAGCGATTTGATCGGAGGGATCCAGAGCAACATTTTGTTGAGCTAACAAGGCTCAAACAGATAGGGAGCCCAGAGACCTACATTGCAGATTTCTTGAGGGTCTCTGTGAGGGTGCCAGACCTATCCACGGCACGGAGGGTCTATATGTATGTTGAGGGGTTAGCAGAACCACTTCAGGGTTTAGTCCGATTCACTAGACTAGCCACACTCTAGGACGCTATCAACAGGACCTGGGACTTACAGGATGTCTTATCTAGGACATGGACACCTTACCCCCAGAGACAGACTTTCAGTCTAAGGGGAAGGATGTGAGGATTCCACCTCCAAAGGGGAATCCAAGACGAGTACAGCTTGACGATGATGCCAGGAAGGAGCTGAAGAAGAAGCAGTTGTACTTCACTTGTCAGGAGCCATGGGCACTAGGACATAGATGTGCTGCTGGTAAAGCACATTTTATTGAAGTCTTCTCCAAGAGCAGTGGAGAAGAGGATGACAAGGATGATGTGGAGACAAGAGATAGCCATGCCGTACAGGGTCCATTGCCACCACCACCGCCACCAGCAGGCGGTGCATCTTTTGCACCCACCAAAGGGGCCCTTGCAGCATTGCGAGGTGTCCCCAAGTATCTCACGCTACGTGTACAAGGGATAGTACGTGGCCAACAAGTATCAGTTTTGGTTGATAGTGGGGCGACCCACAACTTCATCGATGCCCAGATGGTTGAGCGGAGAAGTATACGGACAGAGAGCTTTGATGGGTTTTCAGTCTTGGTCCCAGGAGATCAGACCATGACGTGTGCTTGTTATGTTCCAGAGCTTGCAGTGATGATGGGCACCTACACATTGACTAACCACTTTTTCGTGGTCGATATTCCGGACACCAACATGATACTGGGCGTTCAGTGGCTTATCACTCTAGGAAAGGTCATGACAGATTGGAAGACCCTAGAGATGGAGTGGGATGATGAGAAGACAGGGAAGCATGAGAAGATACGGGGGCAGCACACATATCCGCCTCAGACTGTTTCAGCTCATCGGATGGAGGCAGTCTTCTGAAAGGCAGACATAGAGTGGGCAGTGGAGCTGCGTGCATCAGAGGGAGGGACTACAAGGCAGACGGCACATCCAAAGATACAGTCTATCCTTGATCGGTATGCCATAGTGTTTGGGGAGATTCCACCAGGACAGCCACCGGATCGGGGGTTTGAGCACACCATCAAGCTTGAGCAGGGCATACAGGCCGTGATTACCACCCCCTATAGGCACCCCAAGGCCTATCGGGATGAGATTGAGCGGGCTATCCAGGAATTGGTGGCTCTTGGACATATCCGACCGAGCACGAGTCCTTTTGCTTCTTTTGTGGTGTTGGTGAAGAAGAAGGATGGTACATGGAGGATGTGCATTGACTACAGGGCCCTGAACAAGAAGACCCTGAAGAATAGGTACCCCATACCAAGGATCGATGAGTTGATGGATGAGTTGAGAGGGGCACGTTACTTCTCAAAGATTGATTTAAGATCTAGGTACCATCAGATTTGCATGAGGGAGCAGGACATTCCCAAGACCGCCTTCAGGTGTCACTATGGGCACTTTGAGTTCTTGGTGATGCCTTTTGGGCTAACCAACGCCCAGCTACATTCCAGTCCTACATGAATCACATCTTCCGTAGTCACTTGAGGAAGTTTGTATTGGTATTCTTCGATGATATTCTCATTTACAGCAGGACTTGGGAGGAGCATCTCCAGCACATTGAGATAGTATTGCGTATCTTACAGGAGCAACAGTTCTATGCCAAACTCTCCAAGTGTGAGTTTGGGTTGACGGAGATGTTGTATCTAGGACACATCATAGGGGTGAACCGAGTGAGGGTCCATGAGGAGAAGATCAGGGCCATCAGAGAATGGTCGGAGCTGAGAAACGTGACGGAACTTCAAGGATTCACTGGCATTTGTACTTACTACTGGAAGTTCGTCAAGAGTTTCTCACAGCTTGTTGCACCCCTGACAGATTTGACGAGGAAGGGGGCTTTCAGTTGGTCGGATACAGCGCAGTGAGCATTTGATAGGCTCAAGGAGGTTATGAGCAACTGCCCAGTGCTTGCATTGTCAGATTTCACGCAGCCATTTGTTTTGGAGTGTGATGCGTCGAGAGAGGGGATCGGCGCAGTATTGACGCAGGGAGGTCACCCTATAGCCTTTGAGAGCCGGAAGCTCCTTCCGCACGAGAGGTTGTATTCCATATACGACAAGGAGATGCTGGCCATCATGCATGCATTGGCTAAGTACCGGCAGTATCTGGTGGGTAACAGGTTCAGGGTCAGGACTGATCACAACAGCCTCAAGTTCTTTTTGGAGCAGAGGCAGCTACATGAGAGGCAGCAGAAGTGGATCAGTAAGATCCAAGCATATGACTTTGACATTAAGTATGTCAAGGGTAAGAACAACGTGGTAGTAGATGCCCTTTCACGTAGACTAGCCACGTTGTCTCTTATGAGCTTGGATACAGATTGGGGGGCTCGACTCTTAGTAGAGTACTCCAAGGACAGGTTTGCATGTGAGGTTCTGGATGGGCAGGTGGCAGATGACAGGTACAGGGTGGTCAATGAGATTATCTATTATAGGGACCGGATCTTCTTGACTGAGGGGTCTCAGCTCAAGAAGAAGATACTCCAGGCATCACATGATTCACCTTTGGCCGGACATCAGGGGTTTACCAAAACCTACAGGGTCATTAGAGAGAGGTTCTCATGGAAGGGCCTCAAGGAGGACGTACTCCAGCACATCCGGGAGCGCGATGTTTGCCAGAGGAACAAGGGAGAGATGAGCCATCCCGCGGGTTTATTGCAGCCTCTTCCCATTCTGGAGGGGAAATGGGAGAGTATTTCGATGAACTTTATCACAGGGTTGCCCATGGAACAGGGCAAGGATTGTATCTTTGTCGTCGTTGATCGATTGACAAAGTACACATTTTTTTGCCATATCTACACACTATACAGCAACACAGGTGGCCGAGCTGTTCTTCAGAGAGATCTTCAGGCTACATGGTCTTCCTAAGACCATCTTCAGTGATAGGTACAATCGTTTCATGGACGGGTTTTGGTAGGAGCTTTTCCGGTTGGTGGGGATGGAGTTGACACCGAGTACCAATTATCACCCACAGACGGACGGGTAGACAGAGATAGTTAACAAGTGGCTGGAGGGCTACTTGCGTAACTATGTCAGTGGGCAGCAGCAAGCATGGCTGAAGTGGCTGCATCTGGGGGAGTACTGCTACAATACTTCACATCACATGTCCACTGGTATGTCACCATTCTATGCCTTATATGGCTATCATCCTTTATCTTTTGTTGACGTGATGTTTGGTGATAGCAGGGCTCCTAGGGCCAAGATTTGGATCCAAGAGAGTCAGGATATCCTCCGAGCTCTCAAGGATAACATGGCTACAACACAAAACTAGCAGAAGTTGTATGCTGACAAGGGTCAGGTGGAGAGGCAATTCGAGGTAGGAGACATGGTCTACCTACGATTACAACCATACTGACAGTCGTCACTGAAGCAGAAGGGGGCTGAGAAGCTCAAGCCCCGTTTTTATGGGCCATACAGGGTGATACGCAGGATTGGACAGGTCTCATATGAGTTGGAGCTGCCCCAAGGCAGCAAGATTCATAACATTTTTCGTGTATCATGCCTGAAGAAGGCATTGGGGCAGCAGGTGACAGTGACAGATAAGCTACCACCCATGGATGATGAGGGGCATTTGGTATTGCAGCCGGAGGCTATCATAGATACCAAGGAGAGGCAGCTGCAGAACAGGACGGTCCGAGAATTCTTGGTGAGGTGGAAGAATTTGCCGGATGAGGATGCCACTTGGGAGAGTGAGAAGATCTTACAGCATCCATCACTCCAGTTGCTTGAGGACAAGCAACATTTTGCTGGGGGAGACTGTAATGTTCCTAATTAGCCATGGCTAATTGGAATATTCAATTTTGTTTGATTTTGCCTTCTATAGTTATTTGTAAATAAAAAGTGAGGAAGGGAGACATAACTCTTGGATTTAAGAGATCTGTGGTTTTCATCTTTTGAATCAGTGACCGGAGAATCCACAGTATGAACATTTTTATGCCAACGTTTCAAATCCCAAATGGGATCCATCATCAGGACTATTGAATGATGACAAAAGATGAGCTGCTTTTGAGAAATAAATACTAATGAGGAATCGGATCAATACACTGTCGGCTGGGATAATTATTTATTAATCTTATTTTATTAATTAAATTAATTTTATTGATTTTATTAATTAGTTTTAATTTATTAATCTTATTAATTTAATTAGAATAAATGAGATTGCTAAATTAATTTAATTTTATTTTTAATTTAAATTTATTAAAATTAATATTTTATTAATTCAATTTTTATTTAAATTAATAAATTAATAATTTTATTAATTCAATTTTATTTAAATTAATTTAAATAAAAATTGAATTAATTTAGCAATCTCATTTATTCTAATTAAATTAATAAAATTAAATTAATAAGATTAATAAATTAAAACTAATTAATAAAATCAATAAAATTATAAAATTAATTAAAAATAAAATTAATAAAATAATTTAATTAATAAAATAAAATTAATAAATAATTATCCCAGCCGACAGTGTGTTGATCCGATTCCTCATTAGTATTTATTTCTCAAAAGTAGCTCATCTTTTGTCATCATTCAATAGTCCTGATGATGGATCCCATTTGGGATTTGAAATGTTGGCATAAAAATGTTCATACTGTGGATTCTCCGGTCACTGATTCAAGAGACATAACTCATTTTTAGAATAAAAAGTCACTTCCCAGTAGCACAATGTTGTGACTTAAAGGGGAGCCAAGGGGGCCAAAGGGGGATGCAGAAATGGAGCCCATGTAGACACATGGAGGAACTGCACAGGAGGAAAGGAACACATGGCAAGAGGTGAATCACACGGGAGGAGGTGAGCCTTGGGATTGAGAGAGGCAAAGGCTATAAAAGAGAGAGGAGCCCCTTTATTTTGATCATCCCGGTTATGAGCATTTGTGATAGTCATTTCGACTTAAAGCACGCTGGCTGTTTAGCTAGTCTGCAGCACTGTTTAGTGCATTGAGTGTCTCCGTTCGAAGATCTCACCCTTAGCCTCGGGGGACTTCGAGTGTCTGCTCGGACAAGGTATTTCGATTGGCATTTCAGCAGTAGTTCCATCAGCATTTCAACAACAGTTTCATCAGCGTTTTGGAGGATTGCGCGGCACTGAGAGGAGGACGCAGTTCTTTCTGGCAGGAACCTGGGTTGAGGGTTTGTAGGAGGATTTGTGCTGAGAGGTAGAGCAGGGGATCAACTCTTGCATATTGGAGAGTTTGGGCAAGAGTTTCATGCAGTTTTCTGGAGGGTTTCATTCAGTGGCAGCGCAGAGCATTGAGGGATTGTGCAGAACCCCAAGGGGGTAATTTTCGGGGTTCGACCATTTCATAAAAGTTTTCAGGGTTTTGCTGGGTTTCTTGAGTAGAGTCCGATTCTAGAGTTTCAACCTTTTCTGAGGAGGGGAGCAGCCCCAAATCCTCATTCGATTTCCAGCAGCAGCAACAACATGGCAGTTTTCCAGAAGTTGGGACGCAGATCAATGTGAGGCCATTCCTTTGTTATTCTGAGTGTATTTCTTCACTTGCCTCGTGCAAGTCGAGGTGCCATCCTTCTAATCACCTTTGTACTCATTCCTTTACTCAGTATAATAAAATGGCTTAGCAATTCTCGCTGCATTTCTTGTGTATCTGTTTATATTTCATATGTACATTATTGTTGCTGCACTACTATTATATCTCTGTGATTTTCTCGGCTACTATACCACTTGTGTGTTTTTCTGGTTGAGATTTTGCTGGGGTTTGAGGAATATTTCGGGTTAGGGATATTAGAGACAAGAGGGGTCGAGGGGCATGATTTTTTTAAATAAACTTTTGTTTATAATTAAAATTTAACATTATTTTTAATACTTTAGGGTTTCAATTCGTTTTTTAATAAATTTAATTCATTATTCGCCATTGCCCCTCACTCCATTCGCAAGACATTCCTAGTTCCTCTACAACAGAGAGGAATTGGTCCACATATAGCTTCATCCACTCTATCAAGAGGAACAAGCTTACCTCTAAAAGAGCGGAGAAGTTAGTTGTTGTGCACGGTGCCCTACGTCTTGAGCATAGGAAGACACCTGAGTATTTGAAGGGACTAGCAACACGATGGGATGTTGATTCAGAGGATGATGCACAGGTAGATATGGAGGAGAGACTTGATGAGAGACAAATGGGGTTGGTTGGTGTGCCACTTAGCATGTTTGAGAATGCTAGTATTTCAAATTTAGATGGTGATATGGTGATCCTGATTTATTCATGCAATAGCTGGATGTAGAGACTAGCGGGGCATTACCTTGAGGCTTGAGCAAAATTATGCTCGTTTATCTTTTGATATGTTGATGTTCTTATGTTATTCTTACTCTATAAAATTTTGACTCTTGATGTATCAGACTTGACTTTTATTAATTTTATGTCAATATTCACTCTTCAGTATTCAATGTTCATAGTAGGAAGTGGAACATCAATATGGTTTAAACTTTAATCATAATGTATGATGTATAATTATAAATTAGAATTTTAAATTTTATATGATATTAAATAATGATATTCATATCAATGATCATGCTTTGCAGCTTTTCAATTCAAACCCAATTGTCATAGTGGACTCAATCTATAAATTATATTTTATATTTATAAGTTTTTAAGACCCTGACGTCCCCCCACGTTTCCTAAAAATTGGTGGGGAGCTTTTGCATAGGCCGCTCCCGGCGTATCCTCGCTCCCTCGCCCCCTTGTCCCGGAACCTTGGTGGAACATTGATTAATTCCCAAGAAAAAAATCGATTTTTTGAAGAAAATTGAACTTGTGGACCAAGTTAATTGAATGGGAATTTTTCGAGAAATAAAATTGGAAAAAAACAATTTTTGGACTAAGATCAAATTTTTTTCTCCATTAAGGAGATCGAATTTTTTCCTCAAGTATCAAGGGACGAGATTAATTTGACATGGAAAAATCTTTCAACTAGCCATTTTTCTCTGGGATCAAGTCAAATTTGTGCAACTCATTGGAACTAGCCATTTTCACTTGGAGAGGGATCTAGATCTCTCATTTTTTTCTATAAATTGAGCTCAAAGCTCCTCACTGTAACATCTTTGAACATTGTAATCAAGCTCTTGACTAGCGAAGCTCCGCTGGAATCTGTAATTTTTCCTGGAATAATAAAGCAAAAGTCTTTGGGGTTCATTCATGGTGGTGTTTCTATTCTCTTCTGTGGTAATGCATTCTGAAATAATGCTCTTAATGCTCTTTCGGATCTAAATTGGTATATTCTTATTTTACTAGTCATTTATGGACTAACTATTTGCACAGATACCTTGCATTTTTGGGTTAGAGAATCAAATTTGAATTTAATAGGTATAGCAGGGATCTCTAGATCTGTTCTTTCAATTTTGTTGTTTAACTTTTGTGATTTAACAATTGTATTTTAAGTGTGCAGAGATCAATCACTTTCAAATTTTGGGTGCGAGGGGAAGTCTTTGGTTGGACCAACCAACTCCCAAGACAGAGATTGAAGAGCTTACTTTGTTTCTCCCCAAAGATTTATCTAACAAGTGTTGTAGGAACTTTTTAGTCATTGCTTGGGAAAAAACTTATTAATCTTCATTTATTCTCTTATTATTCTACTATAAACAGATATACTAGTATAGAACTATTATGTGCTAATCAAGGAACCGAGTTGTACTCATATTCCATCGATTTGTAGATTTGTAACTAATTTGTAAATATTTTACTTGCATAACCCTTGTATAAATTTCGGTTTATCTTGTGTATATATTACTTTTCGGGTATTTATTCACTGTTTACTTGCATATCTAAAGAACTAGGGTTCAGATCTGGATTGGATCACTTAAGAAGTGCTTTGTAGGTGGACTTGGCTTCAAGAGCAAAGAGAAACGAGATTATTTGGGAGGCCAAACCCTCCTCTTTCTTTGCGGCCTAGGTTATCAATCTTTTAGTAGGAATTTTTGAGAGCCGCATACCAATCTTGGTTATCCTATTTAGGGCACAAACATTTTAAGGCCTCCCTATGCATTGGCTTGAATAATTTGAAAAGGTTTTTATTATAGAAAAAAATTCCAAGATTTTTCTCATTGGGATTTTCATTTTGGAGACTTGGAATTTTTTTTTGTGAAGTCATAGGCTCCTAGCCTCTAAAGCCAAGATATATGGATATATATCATCGTCTTGTGGTTTGAATTTTTTTTTGAAGTCACTATTAGCAAGCTGTAGGCAGTTTTTTTTATAGATTAACATAGTCGAGGGGAGGGTTTCAAATGTTGTAGCTCACATAGCTTATTTGCAATTTTTTTATGAAGGCCACAAATCATTTTTCCTCTAGGTCGCAAGCTTAGGAGGGCTTGATTTTCTTTTGGTGAACTGATCAATTAACCCTTAGATTTTTGCAGAAGAAATTGATACATTTCCTCTATCAATTTTTGAGCTAGAAGTTACCCTTTGGAGGGTTAATTTTGAGACTAAATTTTTGAGGAAGCTGCAAGCCCTCTAGGGCTTATTTCTTGTGTTTGATTTCACACACTAACCTTTGGGATTTCGCAAAGACAAATAAATTTTGTTGAGGGTTTTTCGCTAAAATTTTGGGTGAGATATTGATTTGTGAAGGTCTATTTCTAATTGTAAATTTTCTTGGGATAGCCACAAGCCATTGAAGGCCTTTTTCTCCAAGCCGTGAACTCCTAAAAGGAACCTCCTTCCACTGGTGCGAAAGGCAATTTGGAGGGAGGGTTTTAGTGAAGTTTTGAAGAAGTTTCAGACCTTAAACCTTAAGAAGTTCAGCTATAAAATTTTAATAAAATTTAACCCATTTTTTTTTTAGATTTTAAGGCTAGCCATGAGCTTTCTAGCCCTCATTTCATCTAGCCATCAGCATCTGAAAAATATTTTCCTCTAGGCTGAGAGTTTTTTCTCTCACTTGGTGTAAGTTTCTTTAAGGGTTAATTTTTAAGGTCCTTTGTCCCATAGGCCGAGAGCAAAGGAGGATTGTTTTCATTCCAGTGAGGATCATAGTCATATATGGAGCAAGTTTCTTGTATAATTCATTTGTTGATCCTTTTTTGTAACTTGGAGAGGATCTCCTTTAGTGTCTAAAGATTCATAATTTGTAATCCCTCTTCAAGGTTTTAGGACCTTTCTCTCTTTCAAAGGGTTCCTCTCATTGTAATTTTGGTAATAAAATTGATCTTCTTTAAGGGAGCTTGGGACTTGGTTCCATGGTATCCATCCTTATTTAGAAGGGAGGATATGTTGTGTTTCTTGCTCTCACTAACCTAGCTCATAGATCAAACTCATAGCTTCTAATTTGCTTTCATTTTGCATCTTTTAGCTTGCACTTTCTAATTAGCTATTTGATCTAGTGCACTTGGAATATCTCGTCTTTGTTTGTTAAAATTGGCAACTAGGGCCAAACTCCATGTGGGTCATCTTATTTATGGCAGCTGATATTTTTATTGGATCCCTCTCATCGAGAGGTGTAGGATTGATCTAAAGATCATCCGATTCCGATAAGTATTCATGGAGTTATGAATTTATTTATGTTATAAGACAAATTGTCAAGTCGGCCAGCATCTTGTGTAGGCTCAGAAGCCCAATGGTCATGTCTATTCATCATCTACATTTTTAGTATAAATAGGTGAGGACTTGAAGTCATTTGAAGACACACTTACTCTTCATGTGATCTCCTCCTCTCCACGTATTGGGGTTTTGGTGAAGGAGAGACACTAAAGAGTACGCTGGGCTAAGTGTATTATGCCCTAGCCGCAGTCAAGGGAGCTCCTATACACAGTCAACGTGATGCCCTTATCTGCTGTCAAGTGGTGCCCTAATCTGTGGTCCAAGGAGACTCTCATTAGTTGTTAAGGAGAGGCCTAACCTACGCTGTCTAGGAAGCTTCTATAATGCAGCTAGGAAAGGTTTTAACACAGTCAAAGGAAGCCCTAAAAGACCCTAACCGCAGGTCTAGAAGAGACCTTAACCGCAGCATCAAGAGACCTAATTGGCAGCAACCATTCGCAGTCTTATTTGCTGTCATAAAAAAGCATTATACGCAGCTCTATTAGTTAGCAGCATATAAAGACCTAAGACGCAGAAAGAAGAGTGGACTTATGCCACAGCAAAAGGTACTATCTCAGGGTTAAAGTCACATACCTATAGCTGACAGCGTGGACTGTTCTAAGCATGATCAAGCTATTCTTGAACTCAGTATGCTGGGCAGAAGTATCCGCAATAAGAAAGAGCTAGAGGCTGCTGTGTAAGGGTTGTTTGGATCACTGCTGGAAGGGACCCAAGTTACAGTCAACTGCTGGGCTAGGCCACATGCCATAGCCAGCAGTTGGAGGCCTTTTAGGAGCTGCGTTCTGGAAGTTAGCATAAGCAGCCCTATAAGGTAGAGTATGGTTGGATGGTCTGTTTGAAGGATTACATATGGCAACATAATGAAGCAACAAAAACATAGTGCAGCATAATGATGAATGATGCAGCATGATGGGCATGCATAATGATGATTGAGACAGCATGATGATGATGAATAATGCAGCATGGTGATGGGAGTAGCATAGTGATGAGGGCAGCTCAATGACCAGGTGTAGCACAATGATGGGTGCAACATGAGTACGAGTTACAACACCATGATAAGTGAAGCAGTGACTTTGGAGAATCAGTTGAAGCAATATGTCTTCAACTGATCTCATGCAGATATCATAAATTCAAAATGTTGACTTCTATTGTAAATGTACTCTCTCTCTCTCTCTCTCTCTTTCTCTGCTGAACTTTGAAGAACATAAAGGAAGAATTGATCAAGGGTTTCCCCACATTGGGGTTTGTCCCTGGCTGGCGACACATCTTGTGTCCTCTTGTCTTGGCTTGTCTTCTGCAATTTATATTTATGTTTTATCTGCAGTTTACTTTAATGCTGATGTGATTGCTAATCTGGAAAAGATAATGTGAAAATTAAATAAATTGCTCTAGCATAGAACATACCTAAAATCAACATGGTATCAGAGCTTAGGGTGAAGACAATGCCTAAGTAAGAGTGAAAGAGAAATCATCGAAGATAGTTGGGTAAGGACAAAGGGATTAGTGGATTCCTCATCCCTCTTCAAATTCACCAAGGGTGAAGTCGAAGCAGAGAATATTATCAGAATGGTGCAGCGGAATATGGCCTACCTCTAGATCACTTCATTGCAAGACCGGATCTTAGGGTGGAAGGAAAAGCAGATAACTAATTTGGCCATTATGCAAAGAAGTGTCTGAATGGCAGGGACACATCACTTGATGATGATAACAATCAACGATCAAGGAATGACAGGCAATGCAGGTCATCAAGGAAATGGTCGACTCTTCATAGAAAGCAAGGAACCCCAAGTATGAAGAATCAAATGTTGTTTCTGATAAGATAAAGAAGCGTTATCTTGTATTGGCCCTCTCCTTCAGATTCTTTGGGAATCTGGCTTATTGATTGTAGTGCTTCAAGGCACTTCATCGAATAGAAGGGTGCACTCTCTAATTTGGTAGAGATAGAAACAATTGTGGGATTATACTTGGAGTCGATGCCACCTATCCTGAAAAGGATGTAGGGAATGTTATCCCTCAATTGAATGAGGCTAACTCGATTCATTTACAAAATCTCTTTTATGTACCTGACTGCAAGAAGAACCTGGTGTCCATTTCAGCAATGGAAGTCAAAGGTTTCAGGGTGGCACTCATCAATGGAAAGGTACGTGTTTGAAAATAGAATTTTCAAAGATGTTTTTGAGTTCAGGGTTGTATCAAGTTGCAGGAAGTCCACTGGGGACCATGTCCATTGATACAACACCATAGATCTATGAGTCAGATGGTGGCAGGAATGCCTGAATTCAAAAGGAGCATGAAAGTACATGTCTGAGATGTACCGACGGAAAATCTTACAAGGGGACCATTTCCCTCATGTAGCAGGTCCACAGGTTTGGAACAACCTGAGGAGTTTGAGATTCATGACGGGAATCTCATACAGGTGGAAGAAAGCCCTCTATGGCTTGAAGCAAAACTCCCCGGGTATAGTATGAGAGGATTGATAGCTGTCAGCTGAACCTGACATTCACTAGGAGTGAAACCAATCCAAATCATTACTCGAAGGTTGTGGATGATAGACCTCTCACACCAGCACCTTATAAGGATGACTTATTTCTGACAGGTGCAAACCCTCTCATTTGCAAAAGTAAGAGGGAGCTGGATTCCGAATGTGAAATGATAAACTGCAAGCCTGTGACTACTTCGAAGATCTCAACTTTCAGAAGTTATATGGTAGTAATGTCGGACCTAATTTGGGAAATGCCTCTGAGTTTCATAAACTCATTTGCGTTGACGTTCTTGGTGAACTTCCATTCGGACATATGTTTTGCAGTTAGCATGATGAGCTCATATTTGGTTGAGCCTCACTAGATTGATGCCAAGAATCCTCTGAGATATCTTCGGGGCACAATTTCCCATGGATTGAGATACACTGCCGAAAATATGAAACTGCATAATTATTCGAATGCTAGCTGGGCAGGTAGTGTGGAGGAACACTAGAGCACTTCTCAGTGCTGTTTCTTTTTGGATTCTGCTTCGATATCATGGAAAAGCAGAAGTCGAGACCGAATACATAGCTATGAGTATGATCTCGTATGAAGTTGCCTGGTTGTGGAAACTCTTTAGTGAGTACACATGATGAATACCACTGTGATTCTCTGGGACAACCAGAGGTGGGATTCGATTATTGAGGAATCCCGTATTCGATGATTGCTCCAGCAGATAAACATCAAATACTTCCTTATCTGGATATGGTAAGGCGATGAGCAAGGAGGCTCCATCGCATTGAGATGATGTACAGGTCGCTACACTTTGTCAAAGCCCCGGGGAAAGATCAAATTTGTGATTTTTCCGAACGAATTGGAGACGTCGAGAGACCCTTGTAAAAAGGTCTTGCATGTTGCATACATTAAGCTTTGGGAGCTCTAGGGGCTTGCGATTCTTACTGGAGCAACATACGACCACAGGGTGACTCACCCTCCCCTGGTGGCAAGTGCTGAACAGGATGATTCGTTTTCCGTGGCGACTATGGAATAGGATGATTAGTTCTCCTGTGGGCTTGGACGATGTGTTCTCCATGGCGATTGAGGACAGGATGATGCGCTCTCCTGTGGACAAGATGATTCGCTCTCTTATGGGACAGGATGATTTGCTCTCCTGTGGACATGATGATTTGCTCTCCTGTGGACAAGATGATTTGCTCTCTTGTGGGACAAGATGATTCGCTCTCCTGTGGACAGGATGATTCGCTCTCCTGTGGACAGGATGATTCACTCTCTTGTGGTACAAGATGATTTGCTCTCTTGTGGGACAGGATGATTTGCTCTCCTGTGGACAAGATGATTAGTTCTCCTGTCGAGGAATCCTACCCATATAGTCTGGGACTCATGGGAAGTACCTCTCATCTGATCAATGAGCAGGGAAATGAGGATAGGGATTGTTGACCACTACGTGTCAACGACCCATAGCAGTACACCCCCTTTTTTCGCAAAAGGGATAGCGCTTGATCAATGTGTCCGTGTTGTTCGACTATCATCATCAGCCTGATCATGTTATATTGTAAATGCAGTGTGCATGAGTAAATTGTAAATAATCTCAATAGATCTGTGTCATGTATGTAATTCCCTAGGTAAACCTAATTTTCTGGTGATGATCTACATTTCGGAAGGTTTTTTGTCTCACTGATCCATGATCGGCAGAGTTTTTCTCCGGCCTTACCCCAAAGCTGGAATGGATTTTGTCATTAGAATCTTAGGGTAGTCCTAGTGTGTTAGATCGAGTCTATGTAAAAGTGATTTGGGAATAATCCTAACTATTTGGTTAGGCTATTTTATTACAAATTGCTTGATTTGCTAGATTATGTTTGTGTCACATAATTGGGTAGTCTATGAGGGTCTATGTCAAATGGGTTTTCTCCCTTGAGATGTAAAAATGTAAAAATCATGATGTAAAATGTCTTGAGGGTTAGAAAAATAATTTATCCCCTCATAAGTCCTAGGTCCTAGGTAATTTTAAATTTTCCAAAGGCTAAATTCGAGGGTCCTTTGAAAAATTAAATTTTAAAAGGACTAGGGATTAAGGTTAATTGATTATTTTGCTAAAATTTTATGCCCTTGGTCCCTAGGGTTAAGTCAAAGTCAAAATCTTGAGGAAATTAATTCAAAAACTTAATTTTTTAATTAATTAAAATGCATTTAATTGATAATTTCGAATTTCCTCAATATTTAAAATTTCGACGGATGAGATTAAAACAAGCAGACAAAGGCAGCATAGGAGTGGAGGCATACTCCCTTGGTAAACCACAGTTTTTTTGAGGGCTGATTGCTGAGTTGTGTGAAGGAATAGGGCTGTAGGTGATGCCCTAACCAGAGAGCAACAGTGCAGCAACGCAGTGTGGTGACAGCGGCAGTTTTGGAGGGATATACTGTTGGATCAATGGCACATGGGACAGCCGTGGTAGCATGGTGCAGCAATGGCACATGGGACCGCTTTGGCAGCATGGTGCAACAATGGCACATGGGACAGCAGTGGCAGCATAAGGTGCAGCAGTATGATGTGTGCAGCATGGTGTAGCACGGTGAGGTGCAGCATGGTGTAGCATGGTGAGGTGCAGCATGATGACGAGGTGCAGCACAATGATAGGTGAAGTAGTCACCTTGGAAAATCAGTTGAAGCAGCATGTTTTCAACTGAGTTCAACTATCTCATGTATCATCTTCTTAGAGATGATCTATGCTCTTATTTAGATAAGTCAAAGTGTTGACCTCTATTGTAAATGTACTATCTCTCTCTCTCTCTCTCTCCACTGAACTATTGAAGAACATATAAAAAGAATTGATCAAGGGTTTCCCCACATTGGGGTTTGTCCTTGGCTAGCGCCATATCTTGTGTCCTCTTGTCTTGGCTTGTCTTCTGTGATTTATGTTTATGTTCTATCTGCAATTTACTATTATGCTAATGTGATTGCTAATCTGGAAAAGATATTGAGCTAACTGTGAAAATTGAAATAAATTGTTGTAAGCATAGAACATACCTAAAATTAACATGGTATCAGAGCTGAGGTGAAAACAAAGCCCAAGCAAGAGTGAAAGAGCAATCACCAAAGACAGTTGGGAAAGGACAAAAGGCTCAATGGATTCCTCATACCTCTTCAAATTCACCAAGGGTGAAGTCGAAGCAGAGAACATTATCAAAATGGCGCAACGGAAGCTTCTGATGACCTACCTTAAGATCACTTCAATGGGAAGTCCGGATCTAAGGGTGGAAGGAAAGGCAAATGTCTTGCTTACAATAATTTTGGCCACTATGCGAAGGAGTGTCCAAAAGGTAGGGACACATCACTTGATGATGATAACAATCATTCCAGGGACATCCTCAATGATCGAAGGAATGTAGGTCATCAAGGAAATAGCCGACTCTTCAAAGAAAGCAAGGAACCCTAGGTATGAAGAATCAAATGTTGTTTCTGTTAAGATAAAGAAGCATTATCTTATATTGGCCCTCTCCTTTAGACTCTTTGGGAATCTGACTTATTGATGTAGTGCTTCAAGGCACTTCATCGGATAGAAGGGTGTTCTCCCTAATTTGTTCGAGATGGAAACAATCATGGGATTATACTTGGAGTCAATGCCACCTATCCCGAAAAGGGTGTAGGGAATGTTACCCTTCAATTGGATGAGGGGAACTCGATTCATTTACAAGAATCTCTTTATGTACCTGATCGCAAGAAGAACCTGGTGTCCATTTCGGCTATGGAAGTCAAAGGTTTCAGGGTGGCATTCATCGATGGAAAGGTACGTGTTTGAAAATAAAATTTGCAAAGATGCTTTTACTCATGGGTTTAGGATTGGCAATTTGTATCAAGTTGCAAGATGGTCCATTGGGGACCATGTTAGTTAACACATCTCATCTATAGCACCAGAGGTCTAATTTATGGTGCCCTACCCGATATGAGTCAGATGGTGTCAGGGATGCCTGAACTCAAGAAGAGCATGAAGGTACATGTCCGAGATGTACTAAAGGAAAATCTTATAAGGGGACCATTCCTCTCATGTAGCAGGTCCACAGGTTTGGAACAACCTGAGGGGTTTGAAATTCATGATCGGGAATCTCATGTACGCAGGTGGAAGAAACCCCTCTATGGCTTGAAGCAAAACAGCCTGGGCTTAGTATGAGAGGATTGATAGCTGTCCGATGAAGCTTAGATTCACTAGGAGTGAAGTCGATCCAAACCATTGCTCGAAGGTTGTGGATGATAGACCTCTCATACTGGCACCTTCTGAGGACGGCCTATTTTTGACAGGTGCAGACCCTCTCATTTGCAAAAGAGGAAGTTGGATTTCGGATTTGGAATGGTTAACAGCAAGCCCGCGACTACCTCGATGGAGCTTAACTTTCAGAAGTTATGTTATAGGGATACCAAACCTGATTTGGGAAATGCCTTTGAGTTTCACAAACTCATGCTAGCATTGATTTTCTTGGTGAACTCTTGTCTAGATATATGTTTTGCAGTTAGCATGGTGAGCTCATATATGGTTGAGCCTCACTAGATTGGTGCCAAGGATCTTCTGAGATATCTTCGGGGCACAATCACTCATATATTGAGAGACGTTGCCAAAAATATGAAGCTGCATGATTATTCGAATGCTGACTGGGCAGGTAGTGTGGAGGATCACAAGAGCACTTCTGAGTGTTGGTTCTAAGTGGGTTCTGCTTCGATATCCTAGATGAGCAGGAAGCAGAAGTCGATTGCTATAAGCATCGCTGAGACCGAATACATAGCTACAAGTATAATCTCGTGTGAAGCTGCTTGGTTGTGGAAGCTCTTCAGTGAGCTATTTGTACACATGATGGATACCACCGTGATCTTCTGTGTCAACTAGGGGGGGGATCCGATTGTTGAGGAATCCCGTATTCTATGATTGCTCGAACATATAGACATCAGATACTACCTTATCTGGGATATGGTACGTCAATGAGCGAGGAGGCTCCATCGCATTGAGACTGATGTACAGTTTGCAGACATTCTGTCAAAGCCCCGGGGAAAGGTCAAATTTGTGACTTTCCCGAACAACTTGGAGTTGTTGACAGACCTTCTTATGAGGGTCCTGCATGATGCCTGCATTGAGCTCTGGGGGCTCCGAGGGGCTTGGGGTACTTCTTGGAGCAACAAGCAACCATAGGGCGACTCATCCTCCCCTAATAGTGCATTGTGTACATGGTGAATGGTTCAACCTTCCCTTGTGATACCCTGTGGCGACTTATGGACATGATGAGTGGTTCTCCTGTCAAGGCATTCTACCCATGCAGTCTGGGACTCATGGGAAGTACCTCTCACCTGGCCAATGAGTAGGGAAATGGGGTTAGGGACCATAGTAGCACTATCGATGGACGCACTGTTGTATCTACCGTACTCCCTATGCTAGGATGACCTCCATTGATCTGGGATCAGTATGAGTGGTTTGAGACACTCTCTTTTGATATTGATCTGGGATCAATTGGAACTGACTAAAGGTCAGTAAAGAGTGACATAAATCACTCTCTTTTCGAACTGATCTGGGATCAGTAAGAGTGGTATGACACACTCTCTTCATATGGAACTGAGTCATGGACAACGTATTTTTGAGGTAAGTTTAAGGGTTAGACAAATGTGTTTGGGGTTGTTTCAAGTGCAGATTTAGAGTAGGGATTGCAGGAGTCTTCGCTGCAGTTTGAAGGGCCAAAGGGGCAGTGTAGGGGAGCCTAAAGAGCAGCATGGTATTTCTATGGAGAGATCGAGTTGCTGTAGGTTACAGCGGGTTGCTTTGAGGCTTGTTTGAGAGCCGTCTTGGGTGCAGATTGTTGGGCAAGGAAGGCCACAAATCTAGAGGATAAAACAGTGTTGTTTAAGGGTTGTTTGGGTGGTGTATAAGGGCGCCGCAGCTACAGCTAGTTGCTAGGCTAGGCCATAGGCCATAGCCAGTAGCTACAAGCCATCTATGTGTTGCGTTTGAGGTAAAACAAGTAGACAAAGGCAGCATAGGAGTGGAGGCATACTCCCTTGGTAAATCACAGTCTTTTGGAGGGTTGATTGTTGAGTTGTGAAAAGGAATAGTGTTGTAGGTGATGCCCTAACCAAAGAGAAACAGTGCAGCAGCGGAATGTGGTGATAGCAGCAGTTTTGGAGGGATATATTGTTGGAGCAATGGCACATGGGACAGTTGTGGTAGCATGGTGCAGCAATGGCACATGGGACCGCTGTGGCAGCATGGTGCAACAATGGCACATGGGACAAAAGTGGTAGCATAAGGTGTAGCGGTATGATGTGTGCAGCATGGTCATGAGGCCCAACATAGTGATGATGGGTGTAGCATGGTGCAACACGATGAGGTGCAGCATGATGACGAGGTGCAGCACAATGATAGGTGAAGTAGTCACCTTGGAAAATCAATTGAAGTAGCATGTTTTCAACTGAATTCAACTATCTCATGTATCATCTTCTTAGATATGATCTATTCTCTTATTTAGATAAGTCAAAGTGTTGACTTCTGTTGTAAATGTACCATCTCTCTCCCTCTCTCTACTGAACTATTGAAAAACATATAAGAAGAATTGATCAAGGGTTTCCCTACATTGGAGTTTGTCCCTAGCTAGTGCCACATCTTGTGTCCTCTTGTCTTGGCTTGTCTTCTGTGATTTATGTTTATGTTCTATCTGCAATTTACTATTATGCTAATTTGATTGCTGATCTGGAAAAGATATTGAGCTAACTGTGAAAATTGAAATAAATTGCTCTAAGCATAGAACATACCTAAAATTAACAGGGAAACTCTACAAGACAAAAGCTAGACAGAGTGCTAACAATGGGGTAGAGGCCGAATGTCACCTCAGCCAAAACCCCCTGCTCTTTATGGATTTTCACTGATGGGAGGAGTCCTGGTAAAAGAGGAATCACTTTAAATAGATATGCTAATGGTGAGGTGAGTTACATATGCCATGATTGAGTGCCATGATTGAGTGACATGAATGTCCTTTTAATAATAATATAATGTAGAATTTCCACGAAATTCTGATCCGCTGATAAGAACAATATCAAAAACACTTTCTTTTCTTATAAACACAAAATTTCTCTACTCAAATTGCAGCGGAATTAGGAACATAAATAAAACATAGTCACACAATTCAAGACACAATTTTTTTTTACTAGGGAACCCAACTGGGAAAACCCTCTGCTTGATGAGAATTTTATTGATAGCAAAAACTGAGCAATAGATCTCTTAAAAAATACAATTGTTTCAATTTGAAAGACACTTGTCTTTCCTGCTTGTTCTAAGCTTCAAACCCTTGCAAAATTGTTGATCTCTGTTGCCCTCTACCACCCTGTGCACAAAATTCTCTTACACACTCTTCCTCTCACAAGCTCCACGCACAAACTTGTGCTTCCTATTGCTTGGTCTCACCAACTCGTGCTCACCAAAACAATGATTAAACTTGTGCCTTCGTTCCTCCTTTTAAAGGCAATTTGAATGGTTAAAATTAGTGAGTTTTGTGTTTGGGAAGGCAAACTGATGCTTTTCTAGTTAACAACAGTTAACACAATTTAACTAGTTCCTCCTAAAATTTAGGAGGCTAACTCCACTTGTTCTTTCAGTTTCCAAATAACTCACACTAGAAAGTCAAGAACTTGGCTTTCAATTTCAACACATCAATTAATTGCGTCATGCACTCCTAATTTTTAGGGGAACTCCTAAATTTTAGAAACTCAACCATGCATAAAAAAGGAACTCGACTTTGTCTCTTTGAATTAAGGCACAAATGAAGGAATCACGTTTCTCGCTAATTAAACCAATAGTATCATAAAAGATAAGTTATAATATTAGTATTGATAATTAAGTCGAGATTGAACTATTAGGATTGATTAATGATAAGTTAAGTGATTTTCCATCAACTATTCTTGATTACCAATTGATGCAGGGTGATTTACTATTTTTGGAAAGTCATACATGAGATGCTAGAAATGGCTTTCTATTTTTAGAAAGTCACTCTAGAATTGTTAGAAATAAGATTTTAGACAAGGAAATTCATCCCTAAGCTGCCAATTTTCAACACTATCTAGCTTGCACGTGTGGAGGATCTCTCTCTCTCCAGTTCACATCTTTTTTAGGGCAGTTCTAGTTGCAAGGACGAAATTTTCTAAGTAGATTGTAGGGCCAAAATTATGGGATTCTAAGCAGTTTCTGGGAGAATGAGATTCGAACTAGGGCAGAAAAAGAGGGGCCGAGTTGTTGGATCAAATTGGAGTCTTGAATAAGAGGGTGTTGACTAGGTTTAAACTTTAACCATAGATTTGTTGAAGGTCAATTTGACCTAGTTGTTGACTAGAATTCTAGGTGTGTCTCTTGTTGAAAAGAAGAATTTCTCTATTGCAAAGCTTGCTAGGTTTTCCCCCAAGTGGGTTTTCCTAGGGCAAATCTTGTGCACTGTGATCTCTATTGTTCTACTATTTTATGGTTGAATTTCCGAAGTAAAAGTGCTTAATGATATATTAGAAAAATTAAAAAAAGATCAACATCATTAGATGTAATTATTAGTTTTCAAAATATTGTGCTTGTATCCATTGCACTAGAAAAATCAACAGGCCCAAGTACATCATCTCGTGAATAATGTGGGGCAAAGCGCAAACTGCTAGGGTGTTGTAGGTGCCCATGGAATGGAATGATGCTTTGCAAATGATATGAGTCCCATGGCTCTCAACGCTTCACCCAGAGGGTGTCATTTGCTGCTCTAGTGGATTTTAGGCCCCAATTAAGTTGCCTAGCCCATGATGAAAAACACCTGTCAATCACACACAATGTTCATGATGATTTTTGGTAGCATCGGATGTGCTCTAGCTTTGAAATTTGGAGGAGAGGCTAAAGCATCTCCAAGACCCAGAAATCGTTTTGAGAAATAATTAATATTTTTAATGGGTTCCTAAGTCTAAACTTTGGAAAATAAAAATATTAATGGGTATTAATAAAGATAAGGGTGAGAAGTTTTTAAGAGATGAGGATCAAGTCTGTTTTAATTTTAGTTAGTAATTAGAGACTTGATCTCGGTCGTTTATTCATCAACAGGAAAGGTATAAGAGAAGACTTGAGGATCATTTGGAGACACATCTGCAGATACTCAGTGTCTCTAGGAAAATCGATTCTCAAGTAAAGGAGATCGATTTCAGAAGGAGAGTTGCAGGGTGGAGGAAGAGGAGGGCATCAACAGTAGGCAGTGACTCAGGAGGAGGTGACAAAGGGACAGTAGAAGGCAGTGCAGAGAGAGACGCAGACCAAAGGAGACACACAACCCTCACGCAGGCTGACGCAGAGGGGCACAGAGCCACGCTGAGCGACGCTGAGGTGACGCAAGGTCTCCAAAGCGTTAGAAAGTCTCAAAGGGAAAGTATCAGGTGTTTTCTTTCAGTTTCTCTGTAAAAATCATTCCTTGTACAAGAAATTGTTGTTGAAGATTGATAAAGCCCTCATCTACTACACCGGTTTTCCCACATTGGGTTTTTCCAGAGACAATTGTCCAAAAACAACTGTGTTGATGTGATTGGTTCTTGTGCATGTATTTTTCTCTGGGCAATTGTGTGATAACTGCAGTAGAATTTGTTTTAATATTTGCTGAAGGGATTTCGTAAATAACTTATTGTGAAAAATAGGTAGGTGAAATAAATCAGTTATTGTAGTAGAATTTCAGTTTAGAAATTTTCACATGGTATCAGAGCAGAGATTTGGCAACAGGAGAAGAAAATCAACTATGGGTCAATAGCATGATGCAAAGGCATCCACTCAAGGGGATCCGCGCATATTTCTAGAAGAATGCACAAGGGACATGAATTACGATTGTTCTATGTTAGCTTCCAGATTGGAAGAAGTCACTTGCTTAGCAAGCTCTGCCTCCTCTGAGGTTTGGTATATAGAGAGTGGAGCGTCCTGGCATATGACAGGAATTCAAGAATGTTATTCAAATTATTAGGAAGGAAGGATGAATTTTCAGATCACCATGGGAAATAAGGCAAAGTGTACCCCCGCAAGAAGAGGTACTATAGTCTTTCAAACTGAAGTAGGATAGCGGCTTCGAGCAACCAATGTGTTGCATGTGCTAGGATTGGGGATGAACTACCTCTCCTTATCTCAACTTCAAAACAAGGGCTATGACATTTTCTTCATTAAGGAGAAAGTATACGTCAAACACCCAAGTTGGAAAAGGAAGTCCCAAATTGGAATCAGAAGTAACAAGCTATATAGATTACAGTTATAATCTCCAATGGCACTGATAGACAACAATGGAGATAAATATTTGAATGACCTATGGCACATGAGGATGGGACACTTACACTATGGGGCTCTGAGAATTCTCGGGAAAGCAGTATCAGGAGTTCCAGAATTAAGTACCGAACGAGATGATGTATGCAAAGGGTGCGCTCTAGGCAAGTATGCCAAAGTAGCTTTTTCCAAAAGTAACAATAGAGCTCAGAGTGTTCTAGGCTTGATACACTCAGATATCTGTAGACCTATGTCCACAAAAGCTCTTAGTGGTGCCAAATATTTCGTCACTTTCATCGATGACCATTCCAGGAAGACTTGGATCTACTTTCTGAAAACCAAGGAAGAGGTTTTTGATTGATTCAAAGAGTTCAAGGCTCTAGTAGAGAATCAGACAAGAAAGAAGATAAAAGTGTTGCGCTCAGATAATGGTGGAGAGTATGTTGACAAGGACTTCACCGATTTTTGCACTAAGGAAGGCATCATAAGAGAGTGGACAACTCCCTACAATCCGAAGCAGAATGGAGTAGCAGAAAGGAAAAACAGTACTATTGTGGAAGCAACTAGGACAATGCTTTATGATCAGGATATGCCTAAATTTTTGTGGGTAGAAGCATGCAGTACGACAGTTTATGTCCAGAATAGGAATCCACACAAGGCATTGGGCAAAATCACTCTAGAGAAGGTCTTCACAGGGAAGACACCTGAAGTCAGTCATTTCAGGATATTTGGGAGTTTAGTGTATTGTCGTATACCCGAAGAAAAGATAAAGAATTAGATCAACTTGCTACGAAAGGATATCTTGTAGGATATAGCGAGAATGCTAAGGCATATAGAGTCTATCTTGGAGGGAGTAGGAAGGTAGTAGTTCGGCGGGATGTAAAGTTCATGGAGGACAGTGCTTTCAGGAAATCCCGAGAAATGCCTTCCGAGGAGCAGTCAAAAGACAATTCGTTGGTCCAACCACTCAACCAGCAGAAACTAGTACCAACGATTCTCCTAAAGGAAAATCTTCAGAACAGGAGGAATCTCAGGAAGAGGAAGAGTTGATAGATGTACCCACTACCAGTAGAAGAACGAGTCGGGAACTCCGACAGATTCTACGGGATGCAGAGGACTTCATTGGTGCAACCAGGAATGATAAAAGGGAGGATAGACAACCAGACAGATACCAGGCCCTAGTAGCTCAGGTTGGGGAACCCTCTAGTTTTCAAGAGGTCGTTCAGCATCAAGTATGGGTAGATGCTATGGTGGAGGAATACAACTCTATAAAGGTCAATGATGTCTAGGAAGTGGTACCTAGGCCTTAGGACAGGTCAGTGGTAGGTTTGAGATGGATCTACAAAATCAAATATGCTACAGACGACAACGTGGAGAAATACAAAGCCAGATTTGTGGCTAAGGAGTATGCCAAGAAGAAAGGGATAGACTACGAAGAAACCTTCGGCCCAATAGCCAGGTATACTTATATTAGAACCGTGATATCTCTTGCAGCACAGATGGGGTGGGAGATTCATCAAATGGATGTCAAGATGACATTCTTGAACAGGGTAATAGAAGAGGAAGTATACATTGAACAACTAGAAGGTTTTGAGACACATGAGAAGAAATCTCATGTATGCAGATTAAAGAAAGCCTTGTATGGGCTTAAACAGGCACCTCGAGCATGGTACGGTCGAATTGATGGCTACTTGCAGAAGATGGGGTTCATCAAGAGTGACGCAGACCCTAATCTCTACTATTTTGTCGTAGAAAATGAGTCTCTAATCCTAGCGTTATATGTGGATGATATCTTCCTGACAAGATCATCCAGGCTCATCGAAGACTACAAGAAGAACCTAGCCACAAAATTCAACATGAAGGATTTGGGACAGATGCATTATTTCCTGGGGTTGGATGTTTCGCAGCAGAAGGGTGAGATCTTCCTTGGACAAGGGAGATATGCTACAGAGATCTTGAAGAGATTCAGGATGCAAGACTGTAGACCTATGGCTACTCCAATGATCACCAACTGGAAGAAGATTGATGCATCAGAAGATAAAGACGTTGATCCCACCTTGTACAGGCAGCATATAGGGTCTTTAATATATCTGGTCAATACCAAACCAGACATTTGTTACGCTGTCAACACCCTCAGTCAGTTCATGGTGGAGCCTAAGAGGGCGCATTGGGCAGCCACCAAACATGTTCTCAGGTATATACAAGGAACAGTCGAGCATGGACTATTGTACAACAGAGGCAATGACATCAGGCTGAGTGGGTTCATTGGCACAGATTGAGCTAGAAGTTTAGTAGATCGGAAAAGTACAACTGGATATTGTTTCAACATTGGATTAGGAATGACCTCCTGGTGTAGTAGGAAACAGAAATCTGTGGCTCTGAGCTCAGCTAAAGTAGAACATATGGCAGCTAGCACAACTTCATGTGATGCCATATGGCTTAGGAAATTGCTTGTGTATCTATTCAGGAGAAGGATGGAAGCGATCAAGATCAGGTGTGATAATCAAAATTGCATCAAGCTCTCTGAGAATCCAGTATTTCATAATCAGTCGAAGCACATTGATATCAGGGGTCACTTTGTCAGGGACTGTGTCCAACGAGGAGCAGTATAGTTGAGGTACACTCCTACAGGAGAACAGGTGGCAAACATCCATACCAAGGCTCTAGGAAGAACAAAGTTTGTTTATTTCAGGGAGAAGATGGGAATGGTAAAGAATCCATTTCAGTAGCAGAAATGGATAAGTGTGAGGAGTTGCAGTGCAACAGTTAGCAATGGCAATGCTATGGGCAGCATGTTGAGAGGGAGCTGCAGTATAGATGCAGCAGTGGCAGTGACAATGGCAGCAGTACAGAAAGCAGCAGTGCAGGGGATGTGAGGTAGCAGGCCAAGCATCAACACATGTACCGATGCGGAAGATCAATGTGATGTTTCTATAGTGAAGCATTGCTAGAGCACATTCCTCGCTAAGAGGGAGTGTTGATTTTTGGTAGCATCGGATGTGCTCTAGCCTTGAAATTTGGAGGAGAGGCTAAGGCACATTAGATCTCCAAGGCCCAAAAATCGTTTTGAGAAATTCCACCCAGATGAGGAGTTACTAAAATAATTAATATTTTTAATGGGTTCCTTAGTCTAAACTTAGGAAAATAAAAATATTATTGGGTATTAATAAAGATAAGGGTGAGAAGCTTCTAAGAGACGAGGATCAACTTTGTTTTAATCTTGGTCGTTAATTAGAGACTTAATCTTGGTCGTTGATTCATCAACAAGAAAAGTATAAGAGAAGACTTGAGGATCATTTGGAAACACACCGGCAGATACTCAATATTTCTGGGAAAATCGATTCTCAAGTAAAGGAGATAGATTTTAGAAGGAGAGTCGCAGAGTGGAGGAAGAGGAGGGCATCAACAGTAGGCAGTGACTGAGGAAGAGGTGACGCAGGGATAGTGGAAGACAGCACAGAGAGAGACGCAATCTAGAGGAGAGACGAACCCTCACGCAAGCTGACGTATAGGGACGCAGAGCCACTCAAAGCCACGCTGAGCGACGTAGAGATGATGCAGGAGTGGCAGTAGGGTCTCCAAAGTGTCAGAAAGTCTCAAAGGGAAAGTCTCAGAGGTTTTCTTTCAATTTCGCTGTAAAATCATTCCTTGTAAAAGCAATTGTTGTTGAATATTAATAAAGCCCTCGATAACTGGACCGGTTTTCCCGCATTGGGTTTTTCTAGGCATAATTGTCCAAAAACAACTGTGTTGATGTGATTGGTTCTTGTGCATGTATTTTTCTCTGGGTAATTGTGTGATAATTGCAGTAGAATTTATTTTAATATTTGTTGAAGGGATTTCATAAATAACTTATTGTGAAAAATAAGTAGTTGAAATAAATCAGTCGCTGAGTAGAATTTCAGTTTAGAAATTTTCATAGTCCAATGTTGCATCTTCACCATTAGGTATAATTAAACATTAGTGCAACTAAGTGAACCAAGCTTGTTAATCAAGGGAAAATTGAGACTTCATATGGAGCTTCTCTTCCAAATTTGGGGTTTTGATCTTGAAGCAGTGTCACCTCCCTAGGTAGGAGTGGCTAATAGGGGATCCTATTAGGTGTTCCTAGCCTTTAAGGGGAAAAATAGGTCCCTTGCACATCCTTTAATCAAAATGTGACAAGTGTGTAATGATGGAATGAGATGGGGATAAAGGGGTCTCAAAGCCACATGCCATGGGCCAAAAGGGTAGCAATGATAAGGAGATCCACATATTGGGTATATAGATATTAGGAGGGAGCAATGATGGATGCATGAGTTACCCCGACCTTTGTTTTTCACCCCCCTTATTTCCTATTTTTTTTTCTTAATTTTTCTTTTTATTATTGCTCAAAGCTCTATGGAATAAGAGCATGTTGTGAATGATGTAAAATAGTGGTTTACCCATTAAAGGTGGGGTAGTTTATTCAGCAGTGTTGATAATATCGGTATCGGGAAAATATCGGCGAGGGTCCGGAAAATATCTTATCGGCAATATCAGCGAAAATATCGGCAAATATCGGCAAGCATAAAAAATGCATAATATATTCATTTTTTTAAGATTTTTAAACATATAAAGCAATAACAACATGAAATAAACACATTGGCACATAAATATGAAGAAAACATTGATATATATTATGTCAAATAGAAATGATACATCAAAGGCGATACCAAATCCTGTTGATCCCTGATAATTGTCCATTCAAGGACTCAAATGTGGAGAACCAATACAAATAACATTACATATATAAAAGTATCCCATCATCATGAGTTATATGTAGCATAACAAATAAAACTAGCAGCTATCTATCTGAAATCACTGCCCTCTCCCCCTTTTACGGGAAAACATGATGGGTTGTTTGCCAGGCCTGCCCCTAGTAGTAGGAGGCCCTGACCCTGCCTCTGCACCTAATGTCAAATAATGAGTGCTAGCTATGGGGCTATGCTCTCCTATATCTATAGCAGATGGTGTTGATGCTGATGCTCCAGCAGTGTCCTCCTCCTCCTCTTGCTCCTCCTCTGAGTGCTATTACTCCTCTGACTCCTCCTCCTCCTCTTGTTGCCCTTGCTCTAATGGATCATCTACCACTGGCTCTAACCATGAAGGTGACTCCTCCAAGAGGGGCTCCTCAGACTCCACCCTCCACGGAGACAATACATCAATATTGTCTAAGCTAAGTCACATGACACGAGGACACGAGACACGGAGAACACGTAAATACGAGTATTCAATACGAAATGCAGCGACCTGGAAACAAGACACGGGGGACACGTTTTATATATATATATATATACCAAAATATAGTTTTTTATCCATATTAAATTACAGGTTGCAGCTTATCTAGTCAAATTAAAATATAATTACTTCTCAAAGTTCATAGTTCACTTTAAAAAAAAAATAGAATCAAAATTTACTGTTTAGAAATTAGAATGTGATATGCTTGGTCTTGATTCTTGAATATTCAATGTTCATTGTTCATGTACAACTTACAAGCACATAACAAAATAACTAAAGTCTAATCCTATTGATTTCCTCTGCCCCTCTTGCGAGAAAATGCCACAGCTTTCTCTTTCCCTCTAGATGTAGATGCTGGTGCTGGTGGAGTTGGGAATGGAGTTTGCTATGCTCTAGAAGCTGAAGAACTAGAAGTAGGAGCTATAGGAGGTAGACCACGTCCTCTACTGGTGGCAGGGGTAGCTCGGGCAGGTGGTGTTACCTAGAAACATTACAATCTCCCAATCCTGAAATCCTGAAAAACTGATAAGTCTGCTGCATTTTGAATGAAATCTGAAATTCTACTTTCTCCATATGAAATCCAATGAGGCCGGAACCACTCTCAAACATCCTGAGTCACTTCATGGTAATGTTAAAAATTTAAGTAAAAGGATATCTTCATTTTCATCCTTTTACTTTAAGAATTTAACATTACCATGAATAGCATATCAATACTAGGGCCTAGACTTTATCATTAAGCTGCCCCACTCAAAAATTATTTGTTTCTTTCAAAAAAAATTGCAGCTTATGCAGGCAACGTTTTCTATCAATGGAATACGCGTTTTCCAGATGCAGGACACGACAAAAACCGGCGAATACGTTTTACATTTTACAGGACACGATGAAAAACGTTTTCGACACATTTTAGGGCCGTTTTCGTGTCCGACACGTAAAATACGGGACACGGGACCTTGGAGGACGTGTCATGTGACTTAGGTCATTTCGCAAAAATTGTCCTAATAGTTCCTCAAGCAAATTAAAAGCCTGTTTTGAAATAGAGGAATTTAAAAATGACTGGTCTATTGTTTGCTTAAAAGATGATGTATCTGATGTATATATTTTAACAGATGCCTCAGAAGAAGAAAATGATGAAATTGTTCAAAAAATGAATATTTTTAAATATTGTTTTGATGATGATTCTTTTGAGGTAGAAGAAATGCATTATAGTGACGAATATGAAGACAGTGAAATAGAAGTCGCTGAAGAAACTAAAGAAACTGAAGACAATTCAGAAGAAGACAACGCCTCAGAAGTTTTGCAGCAAACACCAAAAGAAAAAGGTAAGCAGCCAGTAACACCTTTAAAAGAGTTAAATTCTTTCTGCCCATATAAAAAGGATATTGTTGCCTCTACAGCGTTAGTTGTTCTAGAGTATGATAGAATTGAAGAACAAAACCTTTTGAAAAAGATAGTCAAGACAAACAGCCTGATCTGTATTCCAGTCGAGGTTCAGGTTAAAGGTGAATGGATTAATGTGGATGCCTTTGTCGACACTAGTGGATCTAATAACCTTGCTAGACCATCTTTATTCAAACCTCTCTGGAAACCACTACAGAACATCTTAGTGTCTGAAACAGTTGGTGGCTCTATCAAATTAACACATTATGCTAATAATATTCCTTTAAAAATTGGGGGGAATGTTATAAAAATTTCTACCATCCAACATTAAGACCCATCTACAAGCTTGATGCTAGGAATGCCTTTTATTAATTCAGTACTTCCTGTGACTATCAGCGAAGATAAGCTGATAAAAAATCTAAAGAAAAAATATATTTTTGTGCCAAGACTATTAATTGCAAATTCAAAAGCCAGAAAAGAAAATAGTCAGAAGAGAGCAGGAGCAAGAAAACCACAAAAGGACTCTAACAATTGGCAAGAAGTGTTACAAATATATGAAGAAAGAGTACAGTCTAAAAGTAAACAAAAGGCATGTACATATGTGAATTGGTCAAAAGAGCAGAGTTCTATCCATGAAAGATTGCTAAAAAGTTGTTCAGATAATCCTCAGCAATTTTGGGAGGTAGAAAACCCCAAACAAGAGATAATAACTCTACATGATAATGGAGTTAAAGGAAAATTGATTCCTTGCACTCCTAATGATGAACAGGAGGTTAGAAAACAGATAAATGAATTGTTGAACTTAAGGTTAATCGAACCAAGCACTTCCCACTATTCTTGTTCAGCATTCCTTGTGAGAAACCATTCAGAGATTGTTCGAGGGAAAGCCAGGATGGTTATAAACTATAAACCTCTGAATGCAATCACTTAAAATTTCCATTATCCTTTGCTAAGGCCAGAAACAATAATGCAAAAGATCCAAAACAGCAAGATTTTCAGCAAATTCGACATGAAGTCTGGATACTACCAAATCGAAATAGAAGAAGCAGATCGGTATAACACTGCCTTCACCTATCCAGCTGGTTTTTACTAATGGAAGGTAGTACCGTTTGGGTTAAATAATGCCCCTGAATTCTTTCAAAGGTGAATGGATTATATTTTTGGTAAATATGATTTTGTAGTCACTTATATAGATGACATTCTTGTACATTGTCCAGATTTAAAGACCCATTTGCAGCATTTAGAAATTTTTCTGAAAGAAGTACAAAGTCATGGTATTGTTTTATTCGAGAAGAAAATGGTTCTCTTTCAAGAAAGTATAGATTTTCTGGGGATTAATGTGGTAAATTGACAAATACAAATGCAACCCCATGTTTTGACAAAATTGTCTCAATTCCCTGATGAATTACCAGATACCAAGTCTATTCAACAATTTCTTGGTGTGTTGAATTATATTCATAAATATATTCCAAAATTGTCTTGCAAAACAGCTCCAATAAGGCAACACTTGAAAGGAGAATGGTCTCAAGAAGCTACTGCAGCAGTAAAAGCTTTGAAATCTGAATGTCAGCAGCTACCCAAACTACAACCTCCAAGAGATGGCCTTCTGATCTTACAAACATATGCTTCCGATAGGTTTTGGGGAGTTGTCCTTTTTGAAAAACGAGAGAATGAAGAAGAAAAATTGTGTGCTTATGCCTCTGGTGAGCTTTCTCCACACCAGAAAGATTATTTTATCGCTGAGAAAGAAACGTTAGCCATTTTCAATGGAATTCAACGTTTTGAATTATATTTAGCACCTGTAAAGTTTTTTATTAGAACAGACTCAATGAATTTCAAGTATTTCCTATCTACAAAAATATCAAGGCAGCTGGCACGAGGAAGACTGCTTTCGTGGCAGATATGGTTTCAACAGTTTGAGTTTGAAATTGAATGGGTACCAGGTATCTCCAATTATGTCGTTGATTCTTTAACCAGGGACATGAACAAAGCATTATTTACAATTCCAGGAAAAGATCCAGCAGATGATGATTTCAGCACATTTGTATATAGATTCAAGATTTTTGAAAGTCATCTTGGTCCTTTAGCAGAAGAGGTAAAGAAAATTGTAGGGCTGAGATTGCGAAGAAATCAATGGATTAAAAGATGCCAGTCTTGGCAGTCAAAGAATGTGGGCATAACACTAGGTTTGGATGTTGAATTGGTAAAAGTCTATCCTTTACCCCATATGAAAGTCAAGATCTATTTTAAATATCTAGATGATATTTGGTCAAGCCAATATACAGATGAAATGTTTTGGATCCTAAAAATCTTGAATTATTATCAGTTGATAGGGGGAGTAGATTTTTCCCTGGGTATATTTACTGGAGCAAAGATTTTGGATTTGGAAACCATCCAAGTTCATGATAATATAGAAAGGTATCTCTTGTCCTTAAGAATTCCAGACATATTTGATGAGCTGGAGGCATTATTTTTACAAAGGTTTGATGAAAAGTATGCATCCAATGATACATTTCCTCAATATGAGATATTTGAAAATTTTGCTAATTGGGAAATTAGAGAAGATTTTTGCATAAAGAAATAGACAATCAGGACCTCTCAGTGTGTTCAGAAAACACTACAATATTTAAGAATTTTCTCGTCGCCTTGGGACTATCATAGTTTAAGATTAAGAGAAAGTCTGTCACCCAATCGTTTTGCTCAAGTTTTCTGTCATGAAATTATGGGAACCACTAATGCTGCAGACAACAGATAACTTATTAAACAGATAATTCTTTAGTTCAAGGAGTTTAGCAAATTAAAATTGATAGAAAAGAGGCAGATCTTACAGAAGATTGATGAACTACAAGGAGAACTAAAGGTTTTGAAATTTGTAATTAATCAAAAAGCACTTATCACGATAAGTGTAGTATCTGGAAATTGGAATAATGATGTAGTTCATATTGTCAGCATGATGCTCTCTAACAGAGTTTGTTCATCTATAATTTTTGAATTAGGTTGGCAAGCAAAAACTTTGATAAATGAAAATTGTCGACTTTGGGTACAGCATGCAATAGAAACCTCTACAAACATGTTTCAGATTTTTAAGTGAGAACTTCTAGATGGAATTGAACTTGTTGTTCAGCCTATGCCAGCCTTTGAAAAAGCCTACAAAGTTTCCTTTCTTGACATTGAAGTAAATCCTATCTCTTTTACAGATAGATGGAAAAAGAAAGATTTGATGTTCACTCCACAACAAGGAAATCTTCATACGATAAAGGTAAACAGAGAAATCGGACAAACTTCAATAGGACAAGCATCTTCAAAAGGTGAAAGAACAGTAGCAGCACTTGAAAAAGGAAAAGAAAATGTTAAAGATACCTTCTTTCCAGACATGTACCAAGATGTGCAGGACCTAGACAACATCAATTGGGAAGAAGAATAGTCGAAGATGATGGATATTGATTACCTAAAGATGTTGGAAAAAATTGCTTTTGAAAGAGAAGAATCTCTAGAGGACGATTATGATAGTGGTAGAAGTCCGAAAGGACCCTGGTAGCTTTTGCTTTGTACTCGGAAAGAATTGAGTAGACACCGTCGAAATTAGAAAGATCCGACAGGACCCTCAATTATTTCCACTTTATGTCTTTTCATTTTAGATAGGATAGATTCGTTCGAGTGCTATAAAAAAGAGATCATAAACTAAGAAGCCCACGAGTTGGACAAAGTGCTTCTTTGATCTCTAATTGTAAAGCTCTCACCAGTATTGAACTGTGCGAGCCATTTTCTGTAATTTCTATTTTGAGTTAATATTGAAGCCTGTTGGGCTGCCTATCTGAGGACAATTCTGTAAAATTCCAAAAGAACTTGGAGATATAAAGCGATGGCGTGTTGAAGACCCAAGGGAGAGAGGTCGTGTGCGCTCGTATTCTCGGTGTGAGGATTTTCATAAATTTGCTGACCCTTTGTTCGCCTTTGATATTTCTTAAGTAAGTTACAGAAGTCTTGTTTGTCTCTAATAACATAATCTCTGATGCATTTAAAGTAAAATTTGCATATTTTATTTTTCTATTGATTTTATAGCCTAACATTAAGCATGGGTGATCATAAGACATCGTGAAAAACATGTTGCCTCGTGGGTTCAATTGTTGATATATGCAGGTAACAGGTCTACGGTAACCAAGAGATCGATGAAGTTCTCATGACCTCTCGTTTGAGTAGCTCTGCCCACTTCTTCGAGAGATCACGTCCCAGTTGGAGTCTGATGCAGGGGCATTCAGCTCAACAATTTCATCATAGTCTAGTTAACTTAGGGGTCTTGTGTTTTCAAGGAAGTTGGATTCCTATGTATGTAATTATTAATGTTTTAAGTGATTAGAATAGGAACTAATTAGATATTGTGAGGATATTTGTAAATGCTCTCAAATGTAGGAGAACATGAGTGATTAATGATGATGAGAAAGTTAGAAATCAATTGTAAGTCTTCGACTAGAAAGTGGTTTCATGATTCGAGGAGCTAGAGAGGATTCTTAGGGATAAGTAGGAGTCAAAAGTGGACTTAGAGGATATTTAGGATTTCGTTCAGCAAATTAAGGATCTGAACCAGAATTAGTTCAACAAAACCTTTTGTATAAATGTAAGCCTAAAAGGCATAAAGAGGCAATAGTTAGAGAAGGAGTTAGAGAGTAGCTAGTGAGAGTCAGATTGTAAGCCTACGGGCAAGTGAAGAAAGGCCACTGATCATAAAATCAAGCCAGAGAGAGAGACTCTTGTGTAAATATTTGTTTAGTAATACAAACAACTCAATTCAGAGTTTGTATAATGTGTACTATGTAACTGAATTATAATCTGTGTGTGGCTAGAGTAATTCTGCGTAACTTATGTTGCAGTTGCAGAATCATAGACGAAATACAGAGAAGAGTAACAGAACAACTTCCAACTGCAGTTGGGTAGAAGTTGTTGAGGCAGCTCCACAATTGCGATTGTGGGTAGAGTTGTCTTAGAGATAACAATTCCAGCAAAAGAAGTGTTGGGTAGAATTGTTAGTCAGCAAGAGGTTCGAGGAGAGAACCATAGAAGTCCAAAAGCTTGTGTTACAGCTTTGTACACATCGACAATACAGGAAGAAGCCTTTAGTGTTACAGTGAAGGTGGAGGAGCATAAAGGCGCGAGTGGAGTTAAGTTAAGGAGAGAGTTGTGGCAGAACAGCGAGAGACCAGAACCCTGAAGGAAATCGAAACCACAGAAAGATATTGAAGAAACAGCATAAAACCAAAGTAAAGAGCAGCGGGGGTAGAGAGTGTACGGAAGCCTGACCGCTATTGAAGTCCCGCAATTGATCTTGGCCATCGATAACAAAATTCAATGCTCACGTCACAGTCAACTACGGGGTTAAGTTGGTTGATAACCCACGTGCTAGTTGAAGGCCCGCAAATCATAGAATTTGATGGCCTTCATCATCCAACAGATATCGGGTTGTAAAGAGATCGAACTTTAACTGCAAGGGCGGACCCAAACTTCTATAGATCGAGGGCTTATAATTCTCATCGGCTCCGTAAAGGCGTTAAACATCGCGTAAGTGATCCACCCGATATCGTTGTGGACCATCAGATCAAGCAGATCTTGTTCAACGGTTATAAAGCGTCGGGTTAGTTTGTTGATCGGGGAAAGACATCAACCGTCGGATTGAAGGTAAGATCGACGGTGGAGATTGAAGCGAAAAGATTTGTGGAGAGCGGACCCAAGGAGGTTATAAGCGCAGTTTTAAATTAATTGGAGTCCGGTTGCGTTATCGCATGCGAGAGGCGATGGAGGCACATGATGGTGTGATGCGATATTGCGACAGCCGTTGGTCTGGACAAAATCAACGGTGGGAAGGGCAATCGCGTTATCGCGAATCGGGAGTTCCGAAGGCATATCCTATTGAGTTGAAAGGTTTCGCGAAAAAGATTAACTAAGGGTCATACTGGGGTTAGCTGTTGAAGCGTTCTGCATGAGATTTAGTTAAGGGGCCTTAACCTTAATTTATGAAGGTTTGACCAAGCAAGTCGTTGAACTTCCTGGGACAAATAATATTATGCATTTTATATGCATACTATGGGTAGGCGGGTATTACCTGCGTCAGAGTCAGATGTTATCCACCATTTTGTGGATGATATCCCTAGGAGATATTTTTTTCTCCAAAATGGTCCTCAACCGATAGTTAACAGCCCCTTATAGCCACCAACTAGCTCATTGTGCCACTTCTCCACCACCCGAGCTAGCCATGTGGTCCTTCACCCATCTCTCATGATCATATGTTTGAAGGTGGGCCTCCCGAACCTAAAGGTATGCCCTGTCATTTGGTAATTGAGTACTGTAGTTTGCTTATCATGGACACTTGTGGGCTTGGATTAATGGGGGGATTTGGTGGATTCAATGGCCTACGTCTATGCTCTTGTCCCCTAGCCCCCTTTTGGATATTAACCTAGGATTCTAGGCCTGTGGGATCTCTTTTGTTGAAAATAATACTGAGAGGGGGGGGGTGAATCAGTATTATCAGATCAGATAAAACTTTTCAATTTCATACTCAGATTCATATACGCTACTTCAATGAAGTGAACTAGCGTATACACGCGACTGTGTCTAAATCAAATAGCGTATACCCAGAGATCTTATAATTCAATTAGCTTAATCTTCAGTAAATGCATCAGGACATTATTAAGCATATTAACAGTAAATAGGTGCAGTATAACAGA
>APFE030568422.1:144075-171633 GCA_000404065.3 Pinus taeda
GCTCTCCCCTTCCTTCTCCAGCAATCAGAAATGAAAATGATATGAAAAAAAACCAAAATCAAATTTTTATAGGCCATGCAGAAATTTTTTACAGTCACCGGGCGATATTTTCGATCGTCACGCGATATTTTCCGAAATATCGGCGATATTTCGGAAATCGCGCGATATTTTCAAAAGCTGAAAATATCGCGATATTTTGTCAGCGATATATCGGCTCGCCGAAAATATCGCGATATTTCCGAATATCGCCGATATCTCGGCGATATTATCAACACTAACTTTATTGCCCACCAAGAGCTGGGACATGCAAGGGTTCCTTTTAATGATTTAACAGGGCAACATTGGCCCCAAGAACTGGGTGATGACCATAATGATAAGAGTTACAGTTCATGCTTGGCTTTTGCCCATGTGCTAATATTATTGTTCCGACCATTCTTTTGCATTTTATGATTTTCTTTCCTTTGTTTCTTGCTTATGGCCATGATATACTTTTAACTTTCTTTTAGCTACATCAACCTCTGAGGCATTGTTTCCAAGTCCGAACTAGATATGTGGACAAGGGGAGGGGGTTGCCAACACCCTGTGGACCTAGAGGAAGGAGATGACGTATAGGGCTTGTAACGTGTGGAGGGAAGTGAAAAATATGGAATAGGAGAACGAGATCACATTACCAAAATTGGGGTTTCTCAAGTAGTGCCCTTCCTAAAGCCATGGGCCAGTATAGGAGGTCCCACTGTTCTAGGATTGAAGGTTAACCCCCCATTTAAGGTGAGGGAAAAAAACCATTCTCAAAACCCTTCCTTCTTCCAAGTCACCCAAGAATCCATGCCAAATGCTCAAATGAAAAAAAAAGCATAAGCACCCGATTGCACAATGAATAACAACCTTTTGGATCGGATTGCCCACCTTCTAACATGCGCTCTTGAAAAACGGGCGAGGAAACATATAACTAATGCAAGTGGCAAAGATAAAGTGGCACATCACATCAGTTACAGGGTCACTGATAGGGGTTGTTGACTGCAACCTAGAAGAAGATGAATAGGAGAAAAAAATCTCCTAAGGGTACCCACTTTTGGTGGATAACAGGCCACATGTTCTGAGTATGGCATCGACTAGACACTCTAAAGCCTTGGTGCAATGATTTTGTCATTAGTTGTTGCCCTTTCAAGTTACTGCAAAATACAAGATGTTTTGCATGGTGCATAGATAAGGGTGGCAAAAACGTCTATTGTTGCACTGAAGTTTGTTAATGTCTAGGGTTACTTTGTTAAATATTGTAGCTCAAACAAATGTTCTAGCCTTGAGAGGTGTCATTGAGGCTAGGAACATAGAGGAATTAATTATCTCCATGCCCATTTAATTTTTCCTAAGTTTCATCTAGGGAAAATGTCTTAATTAAGTCAATTGGTGATTTTTTAAAAATTTCCTAGGTTAAAACTTAGGGAAAGTGGATAATTAATTGACATTAGTTGAGATAAAAATCAAGATCAATTCATCCCCTATTGAAAGTTTCTAAGATGATCTTAGCCATCAATTGGGACAAGATAACTTTTAATTTTGGCCATTCATTTGTGAATGAGAGATTATAAATGAAGATCAATCAACAACATTGGAGACATATCACACATCAAGTGAGCTGAGTTGGGTGAGTTTTCAGTAAGACACCAAGAGGGTTTCAACAATAGTGATTGACGAAAGTTCTGCAAGGTTTATTCTTCATCCGAGAATACTTACAACTTCTGAGTTTCAAAGGGAGTTTTGTTGGCCAGTTTATTATCTACAGAGAAGGTTGAGTTATTTTCCCGAGGCAATGCGAATCAATGCAAATTACCAAATTAGCTAGTGCAAGTTGCCGGAGGTAGTGCAAGTTACCAAAATGAGTTTCTAGAGGCTATGTAAGTTTGTCAGCGTGTTGTGCAAGTTAGCTAGGAAGCAGTGCAAATTTCCAGAGAGGTAGTGCGATTTGCATAAGGGAAACCGTTGGTTTTCCTAGTTCAATTTGATCAATAGTGGTGAAGATAAATTTGCTAGAGTTTTGTCAAAGTTTAGTAGAAGCAGTTGATGTAATTTCTCATTAGGAGATTTGTTGAAGATAATAATAAAACCCTTGACTGAAGACTGGTTTCCCCCCATTGGGGTTTTTCTAGGGACATTTGTCCAAAAATATGTGTTATTTGTGGGATTGGTTTCTCGTGTATTCCGTTGCAAATTTTATTTGGTGAATGGTGTTATTTATGTTTTTATTCTAGTGTTGCGGGGGAGCGCCCCCCCTCCCCTCGATCCTGCTCCCAATCCGCGCTCCGAGCAGGAGCGCACTCCCGAAATTGCTCCCGAACCCCCCCCCCTTTGATCTCACTCCCAATCCATGCTCCAGGGGAGAGGGGCTCATGAGCACGCTCCCCCTAAAAAAAATTCCGCTCCTTGCCAATTTCGGGAGCGGCTTCAAGAGCGTCACTCTTGTCGCTTCGGGAGCAGATTTTATAACCCAAGAGTGGTTAGGGAGCGAATGCTCCCGACCACTCCCGGGTTATAAAATCTGCTCCAGAAGCGACGCGCACAGAGGGCAGGAGCGAATCAGTAGAAAAAACAAACAACCAACCAATAAAAAATAAAAAAAATAAACAATAAACAACAACAACAACAAAACAATTAAAAAAAAAAAAAAAAATATCAGCGTCAAAAAAATCGAAATTCTTTTATAAATTGGGGGAGGGAGGGGGAGAGGCTGATTTGAGAGAGGGAGATTGAGAGTGAGGACTAAGGATCAAGGAGAGAGTGAGACTGAGAGAGAGCAAGGAGCAAGGAGCGAGCAAGGAAAGAGCAAGGAGCAAGGAGCAAGAGGAGATTGGACGCATTTGAGGTAGGTTCGCCGCTCTACAATGTTGAATAGAATGTTTAGCATTTTTTTTATGTTTATTAAATTATTCCTAATTTCTAAATAAATAAATAAATTTTTTTCTATTTCGGTTTCCCATTCCCATCGGGCCATTCCCATTCCATTTTATTAAATTTTGCAGATTCAAAACTACAAATTTCAAACATCATGGTTATATTTCTTGGCATTTTCTTCTTCTTGGTTCCTTTTCTGGTTATTATGGTGCTCGAAAGTAGGAAAAGGAGGGTTCAAAATGAAGAAGGGGATGAAGAAGGGGGACAAAGTGGATTTGATGAAAACCCCAGTGAGGAGGAGCTGGAGGAGAGTGAACATGATTCAGCTCAAAAAACTAAACAAGACCAAACCCCATTGTGGAAATATGTTAACAGGCCTGAAGCAGGGAAAGGGGGTGGAACCACTAAATTTTATTGCCCCCATTGCAACAATAATTACACAGGTTCATACACCCATGCCAGAAAACACCTCTAAGGGAAAATGCCATGGGATGGAGATAAACAAATAGGAATCAAAACTTGTGTAGGTGTGTCAGCAGCAAATAGAGCCAAATACATAAGGGAAGAGGAGGGAGCCCAATACAAATTTAAAAAATCAAGGGGTTTCTTTGAACCAAGCTCACAATCACAAGCACAAAGAACTCCTTCAGCATCCTCCCAAGGCAGTGGATATGGAGGCACAGGGTCACCAGGTTTAAGGCGTAGAACCATATCAGATTTCCTCGATGAAGGGTGTAGGAATGATGTGGATTCAAAAGTTTACAGGTTTCTCTATGCATGTGGGATACCATTCAATGTTCTTCGCTCACCTTATTGGCACGAAATGGTTTCTGCCATAAATAACGCCCCTAAAGGATACAAGAGCCCTGGGTATGACAAGGCAAGAACCGTTGGACTTGATCATGAAAAAGAATATCACATTCTTTGAATAGAATGACAAGTTCTTGGACTGACCATGGGGTGTCCATTGTATCTGATGGATGGACAAATGTAAAAGGCAAGCCATTGATAAGTGTTCTTGCTGTGTCTATTAGTGGTGCCATCTTTCTTTCAGCATATGATTACTCAAACAAGTTCAAGACTGACATCAACAATGTAGAAGCATTACTTGAAACAATTGACCGTATTGGGCCATACAATGTCATCCAAGTCATCACTGATAATGCTCCTAATTGTAAGGCAGCGGGAGCAATTATTGAGGATAAATACCCCAACATATTTTGGTCTGAGTGTTTGGTTCACACATTGAACCTTTTGATGCATTATGTTGTTAAGAACAAAAATGAACAATACAAATGGATTGGTGATTTGTATAAGAAAGGCAAACAAATGATAGAATTTATTACAAAACATAGTCATACCCATGGCTTTTTCCGCAGTCACTCAAGATTGGAGTTGTTGAAGATTGCGAGGACTAGATTTGGTAGTTATTACCTCACCTTCAAGCGCCTTTTGAAGGTAAGAGAGTCATTGGCTAGCATGGTATTAAGTCCACACTGGCAGGTATTAAAGGAAAGGGCTACAAATGCAGCTGACAGGCAAGGTTTTGAACTGGTGAAGGAGGCCGCTCTTGATGGTATGTTTTGGGCACATGTGAGGCAAGTATTGGATTTCACAAGCCCATTTATCACATGATTCGGTCTGCAGATACAGATAAACCAGTGATTGGCGAGGTGTATGAGCATATGGATACCATGTTGGGGCAAATAAAAGATATTGTTCATAACAATGATCCCAACTTGTACAAATTGATTCACGCTTTTGTGTGTGTACGGTGGAATAAACTTAATCTTCCACTACATTGCTTGGCATATATTCTTACACCAAAATACTACTCTACATTTTGGTTGGGCCAACCTACACCAGGGGTGGGGTTAGGACCAAACCCCACCTAGATGAAGAGGTATCTAAAGGATATTTGGAAGCATTAGAAAAGTTGATACCTGACAGGGAGGAATATGCTAGTGTGCACCTTGAAATAGGCAGATACTTCAGTAACATTGGTTTGTTTGGTACCTTCCATGCAATGGAATATAGAGACAGATTTGATGCTCTCACATGGTGGGAATCATATGGTGGCCATGGACTTTTGCCAAAATTAGCAAAAAAAGTTCTATCACAGGTTGTAAATACTTCTTCTACAGAGAGGTGTTGGAGCACCTACAACTTCATACATAATGTGAAAAGAAACAGACTCAATGAAAACCAAGCAAAAAACTTGGTTTATGTGCACTACAACTTGAGGTTGTTGAGTCATTACTGTGATCAAGCTTATGAGGATCCACCATATAAAATTTGGGACAACCACCCAGAGGATGACAATTTGGAGGATGGCACTATACATCTTGAAGAACTGGAAGAGGAACTTATAAGGCAGGAAGATGAAGTAGCAACCATGCCACCTCCACCATCCAGTAGTAGGGCTCGAGTTTCGAGTCTTGTTCCTTTGTTGTCGCCGCCTCCATCTACTCCCTCACGTGGAGGGCTTGTGCCTTATAGTTCTAATCGTCGGTCTATGCGGGAGACTCCTAGAAGACCACCACGACCTACTCATACATTAGACTCTCTTGGCAAGGGCCACATGCAGTGGTAGATAATAGATTTACAGTTTACTTGTCTTTTCCAGTTTCTATTAGTTTTCATAACTGTTGAGTCTTGAGTCTTGACTCTTTCATATCATAATGATATTTTTTTAAACAATATATGACTGTGACAATGAAAGTTTGAAGTTTGAAGTTGGCAATTATAACTCATTGGTAATGATTCTGAATTATGAATATGATGCTTCGTGAAAGTTGTTTCATTTCATTTCATGTTAAGTTGTTAACAGTTAGATATTATTTCTTGTAATGGTTAAACTTAGCTTACAAGTACAACTTTGGTGATCAATGATGATAAATGTTATATATTGAATTTTCAATTTTGAAAGCTTGAAGTTGAAACTTTAAGATTGATGAATCATTATTCACGAGACTCAATTGTGGACGTGTTTGATGAAGATTATAACTTCTAGATGGTTGATGTTATATGGTTCAATGATCAATCTATGTATTTTTATGTTTCTTATATCTAATTCATCATTCTACATGTTTTTGTTGACATATATGTATCAAAATATACAAAATATATATATTATATAAAAATCGCTTCGGGATTTGCTCCCACATTGGGAGCTTTTGAAAATGTCGCTCCCGCTCCTCGCTTTCACTCCCGCTCCAAAGTAACACTATTTTATTCATTACTTTCAAGTAATAAATTAATTTTTCTATGTATAAGTAATTGGAATAATTAAGTAGGTTTATAACACCTTCTGGGTAGCAGAAATTTTACATGGTATCAGAGTGCTGAAGCACTGAGGTTATTGTTTATCTGAGCATGAGAGTTTTGAAAGAGAAATCAAAGGTTTTCACAAAAGTCGATTTTCATATCTCTTGAAATTTATTGGGGTTTATTGTTCAAGGGTTTAAGAGATTATTAGTTTGTGTAGCTCAGACAGTTGTTCTAGTCTCAAATTGTGTCCATGACGCTATAGAACACATTTCTTCAATACCCATAAAAAGTTTTGTGAGAAAAGGCTTGATTAGATTTAATTAACTAGTTAATTAATTTTCCTAAATCTAACTTAGGGAAATAGCTTAATTAATCAATATTAATTGGAGTAAATCGATTTTCCTCTAGAGACTTCTGGAAAAGTTACTTGATGGGATCAAGATGATCTTACCCATCAATTGTGATTAGATCATGGTTGTTGATTCGTCAAATAAAGATTATAAGAGGAAATCGATGGGAATTTGGAGATCAAATCAAGACACAAAGTTACACTAATAGCAAGGGCGCACAACAAGGATTTCAACAGAGATTGCAAGAGAGATTCTTCACAGATATTTCCAAGGGCAGTTGGAGATCGATTTTTCAGCAAAGAGAGGACGATTTTCCAATGGTGCGAGTTGCTCTAGCAAGGTGTGTGAGTTACCCAAACAGGCAGTGTGAATTGCTCAGAGAGGAGAATTTCCAGAGCAAGGAAATTTGCACAACAAGAGAGATTGATTCGCATAGGAGGATCAAATTTCCAATTGAGGTCGAAATTTTCCAATGGAGGCCAAGATTATTTTCCCAACCAATGTGAGTTGCCAAGAGGACCGAGTTTCTCAGCAAGGATGCACGTATGAGTCGAAGCTAGCTTCAGAAGGAGGTCAAATTGATTTTTGTGGACAAAAACTTCCAAGAGGTTAATGAGACATTTTTCCAGAGGTTAGCCATCTTACAGCGACCAATTGTAACATTTTGCTAAAGAATTAATAATTAAAACCCTCATTTGTTGCATTAGTTTTCCCTTCAGAGTTTTTCTAGGGAAATTTGTCCAAAAATATTGGTGTCCATTATTTGTGTGTGTGAGTGCATAATTTTCTCAGTTCCTGTGGTATTTATTCTCAGTGAAGTTGCAGTTGAGTTTTATATAGTGTTTGCCGCAAGTATTTTGTAGTTGACAAATACTTTGAAAAGATAGGAGAATAATAACCAATAATTGCAACAATAATTTAAAATTTCATAGAGATTGCTTCAACTGGTTTGAGGGATCAAGATAGACTTGATGGTGCATCAAAATTTGGTATCTGGAAATCCATGATACTTTTGTTGCTTGAGGAGCATGGATTGAAGGAATATGCAACATTTGTTGTTGTTGTACCAACAAATCCAACACAGTTAGCGAGCTAATGCAAGGAGGATGCCAAAGTTGGGTGTATTATCCAAGATGGGGTCAAAGATCATATCGTTCCCCACATTACAGAATTGGATAAGTGTAAGATGTGGGATGCCATTTTGAATCTGTTCCAGGGTGCAACTATGAATAGGAAATTAATCCTTAGAGAGAAGCTATGAAACGCCAGACAAAACAAGGGAAAAGGCGTTGTCAGTTATCTCACCAGGGTCAGAAAAGTCAAAGACAAGTTAGCAGCAGTCGGAGAGAAAATAGATGATGATGAGCTCGTGAGAACTGCATTGAATGGGTTCTCAAAGCAGTGGGATGTCTTTGTCCAAGTGATTAATGGATGCCAAGACTTGCCTGGCTGGGATTGTCTTTGGAGCGATTTCACTCGGGGAGAGCTTAGGTTGAGCCTTGTCAATGGAGGCAGTAGCAAAGCCTAGAGGGGTGAAGGATGACGAGAATGTTCCTTTTGTAGGAAAGGGAAAACCCAAGAAAGGCTCAAGAAAAGGGCCTAAATCCAAGGGAAAGAAGAAAAAGAAAGACTTGAGTAAAATCAAATGTTTTGGCTGTGATCAACAAGGACACTATGCCAGTCAATGTTCGAATAGAAAGAAGGGTGAAAAGAAGAAGTAACAGACAACAACTTTAGCAAACATTGATGAATTGTCTTCAAGACTTGAGGATGAGTTCACTCTTATAGCTTTCGTATCTAGCTCAACCACCACAAGAGTCTGGTACATAGATAGTGGGGCATCATGTCACATGGCAGGAGTTAGAGAGTATTTCTCCAGCTACTAAGCAGAGGAGAAAGGCTTCCAGATATAAATGGGAACAAGTCCAAGTGTACTCTAGTTGGGAGAGGGATAATCACATGTAAGAGGAAGTCTGGAAAAAAAAATCATGTCATAGATGTGTTGCACGTGCCAAGTATGGGAATGAACTTGATTTCAGTTTCTTCTCTTCAGGATAAGGGGTATGATGTTTACATTTGAGGATAGAAGTTGTATCTGAAACACCAAGATTGGAAGTCAGCAAAGGAGATTTGGGTGAGAAGCAACAAGTTGTAGGAGTTGCAGTTAGATGCTCTAAAGGCGCTGGATAGCAGCAGCAGTAGCAGAGATATGGGAGAGCTATGGCATAGGAGGATGGGTCATAACCATCATAAAGCACTTAAGTTGCTTAGAGAGACAATGACAGGTATTCTAGAGGTGAGTACAGAACATGGTGACGTATGTAGAGGGTGCATACTTGGGAAGTTTTCAAAAACAACATTGCCAAGGAGTGACAATAGAGCTAAGGGTGTTTTGCCGCTAATACATTCTGATATTTGTTGTCCATTGTCCACAAAGTCTCTCAGGGGTCATGAATATTTTGTGACCTTCATTGATGATTTCTCTAGGAAGACTTGGATTTACTTCTTGAAGATAAGAGATGAAGTATGCAGTCGCTTCCAAGAGTTTAAGGCTCTTATGGAGAACTCGACATGAAAGAAGATTATGGTACTTAGGACAGATAATGGGGGCAAGTATATCAACAAATCTTTCAAGGAGTTTTGTGCCAAGGAGAGAATCAAGAGAGAGTGGATAACTCCATAAAGCTGCAGCGGAACGGGTTTGCAAAACAAAAGAATAGAACGACAGTTGGAGCAACGAGGGCCATGCTATATGAACAGGGCATGCCTAGATATCTTTGGGCAGAATCATTTACCACAACAATTTACATCCGAAATAGGGTCCCATATAAAGTGTTGGGAAAGATGACATCCGATGAGGCATTTATAGAGAAAAAGTCGAAAGTCAGTCATTTCAGGATTTTTGGCAGTGTTGCATATTGTCATGTTCCAGCGGAGAAATGCACCAAGCTAGATTCGACTGTAGAGAAGCGGCATTTCGTTGGTTACTATTACCCACCACCTGTGGGTAGTATGCATAGGAGAAATATTTTCTCCTAGATGGTCTTCAACCGCTAGCCCCCAAATAGCTCGATGTGCCATCTTCTTCGCCACCTGAGCCATCCATGTGGTCCCTCAGCCATTTGTTATGAATGTGTGTTTGAAGTTGGGCCTCCTGACCCCAAAGGTATGGCTTTTCATTAGTATAGTTGAGTAGTTTTCCTTACTTGTCATGAGCACTTTAGGGCATGAATTGGTGGGGGCATTTAGCCGAAAGAGTGGGTTAGGTCTGTATTCTTGTCTCTATTGCCTAATTTAGTGGTTACCCTTGTATCCTAGACCCGTGTGATCTTCTTTACTGGCCATTAGCTTTAGGGTTGGCACCACATGGGAAATCCAAATTTTGGTTGCATGGTCCCATTTCCCGACACCACCTACATTACTCCCCTTCCACTCATTTCAGCCCCATTCATCTCTTTCCCATCTGAGTCGATATGTGTCCACTGGGTCCACCTAGAGTTAAGCCTCCCCCTCCCATTGTCCACACGTTGGGCCAGACCTAGAACGATGCCCCAAAGGTTGATGCAGCTAAAAAGAAAAAAAGCATAATTTGGCCACTCTCAACAGGAAATGTACCACAAAATGCAAAAGATGGCCGGAACATACAAATTTAGCACATGGGAAAAAGTCAAACATGAGGTTTACCCCTTATCTATGGCCATCACCCTGGTTCCTATGAGCCCCAGGTGAACCCCCTCAATCATTAAGGAACCCATGATTGTCCCAACCCCTGGTGGGAGATGAACTACCCCACCTTGAGGGTGTATCCATTGCTACATATTACACATCATGCTCTCCATCCCCTAAAGCCCCTAGCAGTTGTGAAGAAAAATCAATAGAAGGCAAAAGGTATATGAAGAAGGCTGGAAAACAAACGTTGGGATAACTCATGTACCAGGATTTCCTCCCTCCTACACTCATATACCCAAAGTGTGGGCTTCCCTTATTATAGCTACCTTAGCACCTTGACATGTGGTCTAGATGACTCCCCTAATCCTTATCACTTGTCACATGCCACTTAAGGAACATACCATGGACATGTCACCCCCTTTAGAGGTTGAAACCACCTAATAAGGTCTTTGGTTAACCATCTTATTGAGTTTGGAGACACTTGTACATGCCAAAGCCCACTATGGAAGGGCATGCCACCATTAAGTGCCCCATTGATCCCATGACTTGTAAGATTTATTGCTTGATTATTCTAATGACTTGTTGGATTAGAGGGAAAGGGGACGCATTGGATCTTATGCAGGATTGCAAGTGGGTTTTTATTTGGGGCTTGGTCTCCCTATACAGAGTCTTAGCCCTCAAGAGGGCCACAATGGCACTTGTAGGGTGAGCATTGAGAACCATGGGCCTCCACCATAGCAAATATTTCTTCATGGATCCCCAACACTGATCATTGATTGCTCATGTTCCACCTTTTTGGATGAGGATGATGCACCTCGTTCACCATGCCCAGTCAGCTCCACACTTGCACCATACACTTGACATATGTTCCAAGGTTTAGAGGATGTCCCCTGCTGCAGAGGGAGGGCTTACATCACCATCCTAGCCCTTACAAATGGTCTACAAGCATTTTTGATCCACTTGGAGACCCATGAGAATGTCCTTGTGCCCCCATACCTACTTGGGAGCACCACAGTTTCTTGCTTGGAAAACAAGGGGCCAACCCCTTGTCTACTATGTTTGGAGTCCATTTCTACATCATGACACCCCTTGGATTTCATTAGGCCTCCACAAAGGCCCAACAACTCACTTTGTTGATCATTCGACCCTCTTGAGAGGATTATCTTTACATTATTGAGCTATTTGGTGGGCTTGTCACCAAAAGTATTGTTATTATGCACATTATTTTATTTTTGGGGCTAAATTAGGCCAATTTAGCTAAATCAAATTCATGAGAATGTATAAATAGAAGTGAGATGAATCATTTGGATCACCATCACTTGGATTGGGTTGTTCTCTCTTAAGAGATTTTTGCTATTCCTTTGGAGGATGAGTTTTGGATGAATGGATGAATTTTGATATTTGGATCTCTTTCATTTATGTCTTAGAGCTTCACTATTGGCATATATTGATGATTGAATATACTCTTTACTACATGTAAGTACTCTTTTAATGTTATTCTTGCTATTTTCCTATGTCACAGGCATGCTGCTGGGATTTTCGCTATACTAGGCTGATATTTAGTGCTTTTCTTATGTGAAATTGTGGAAATTTGATATTTTATAGCATTGCATCATGTCATGGGCCATGTATGAATGAGTGAATATTCCTAGAGATATTTTGTCAAAAGACATTCTTGTTAAGTCATCAAATATTGCAGATCGAAGTGTAAAGACCAATGTGGAAAAAGTCGACGTTGGGATTAATTCGACAAGGGTCCAAAAGTTGAAAAACTCGTCAAAGTCAGGAGTTTTTTTAAAATGTCGGCAAAATTAAAAAAAAACACAAAATTATTCATTTTTTTTTCTTTTTTTAACATCTAGAGTATCCACAACATCAAATAAATGCATTTCCACATAAACATTTAAAGAAAGCTAATATATAATATGTATATGAAGTCTAGTGCTACATCACATATCAAAATAGTGAATCAACTCCTGAATTTTGAGTCTTGTCTAAGTCTCAACTCTCAAGAGTCAAAATATCAACAAAAAAAATAATAAATGTATATCATGAGTCATCTAAAAGTCATCAAGTAATCAGTCACTGAGATCCTCTTCCCCTTTTACGAGAATAGGGAACGGCTTTGCCTTTTCCTCTAGAGGAAGAAGGCCCTGCCCCTGGGGATACAAATGGACTCAATCGTCCTCTGAAAGCTGATGGACGAGGCGGCCTCTGTCCTAATGTTGTTGCTGCCCATCCTAGATGGTGTCACCTCCTCCTCATCATCCTCAACCAGCTCTACCTTCGAACCCTGATGTTGCTCCTCCTCCTCTACCTCTGGCTCTCCCTCCCCTCCAACTGCTACATCCTCTAGATCCACACCTAACCAATCCGAGATCAAGTCCATGATCGGCCTCTCAGTCTCAACTCTCCAGGCAGAGGTGGTATCAATATTGTCCAATGAGATGGCTTCCACATTAGTAGGTGTTTGAAGCTGTCTCACCCACAATCGAAGATTGTAGTAGACGTACACCATGTCATTGAGGCATTGGGACTCCAATCTGTATTAGGGTCATAAATTGTAAATTAGTACTTAGAAAATTTAAATATTAAAAATAATCAAATGAATTCAAAAAAATTAATTTGAAATTTTTTTACCTGTTGCGCTTTTTGCTATGTATTTTGTCAAATACACTTCAATTGCGCTCACACCCAGAGGAACTGCATGTTTGGCTGAGCACTTGAATGACAAGCTTTTGGAGATGGGGTACTCTGGCACCATAGCTTGTCCACCAAGCATCTACAAGTTAAAGAAAAATGAGAAACATAAAAAAAAACATTGAAATTCTAAACTTAAAGTTTGAAACAAACTGAAGCTTACCTGGCAATTTGGTCATCCTATTCTTAATAGCCATGATAAAACCAAATGTGCCACCTCCCATCCTATAGACCTCCATTTTCTTTAAAAATATCTTCACGTTCTTGCTCAAATGACACCGTCCTCTCGACACAAGTGAAGAATCCATCCATCATCTTGGCATCAAATCTGAAACCATAGGCATAAGAAAATGCAGGGTTGAGGTAGATACCTGCAGCATGAATGGGGCGATGGAGGGTATTGTTCCATCACTCATCAATCACTCTCCATATGACCTGTTGTTTCTCTAACCCCTCGTCTCCTTTATCTTCATAAATAAGCATGAATGGCTTCTTTGGCCCTATCCATGGTCTCATACAAGTAGCCCATTATGGGCTTGTCTCCATCAACCAACCGAATAACCCTTACCAAAGATTCTGAAATGGCACACACCTCCTCTACTCCTACCCAAAAGCTCTGATCATATGAAACTAGTCTGCATATGCCCTCTCCCTCTGGTTTGCGGCTAATAGATAAAGAACGCCAATTCGCTGAAAGAAACATGCTCCTCACATCCCACATAGAATTCAACAAAGGCTGAAGAGATATGGAAGTAGTGGCAAATCGTGTAATGGCAGGATGCACCAACTCTTTGTTTTTGGTGTATTTTCTCATCAAGCTAAGCACAGATGCATGATTATATATAAATTTTGTTATGCTCTTAGATGATTCAACAATATCCCTCACAATAGGAATCTTACCTATATCTTCCAACATCAAGTCAATGCAATGAGCAGCACTAGGTGTCCAAAACAAGTTAGGATACCTCTCCATAAGCAACTTGTCAGCTACAACATAATTTGCAGCGTTGTTCATTCTGACTTGGACAACATTGCTTGGGCCTACTTTCTGAATGAAGATGTCCAACAACTCACATAATGTACGTGCATCTTTAATGTAATATCCTGTTTCAGAGATATTCCCCAAAACCCCAGTAACTCCAACTGAATATACATAAATGATATAATAACCGAGAAACTCAAGATGATAAAAATAACAGTGGTGCAACATATAATAATGTAAACATGAAATATAAGCAAATACTTGAGAAATGCAGAGAGAAATGCTAAGCCATTTTATTATATTGACTAATAGAATGAGTACAAGAGGTGATTAGAAAGATGACACCTCGAATTGCACAAGGCAAGTGAAGAAATACACTAAGAAAAGCAAAGGAATGGCCTCTCTCTGAACTGCGTCTAAGCTGCTGGAGAATTGTCGTGCTGCTGCTGCTAGTAGAAATCAAACGAGGATTTGGGGTTGTTCCCCTCATCAGAAAATGCTAAAACTCTGGAATTGGAATCTACTCAAGAAACCCAGAAAAACCCAGAAAGCTTTTCTGAAATGTCCGATCCCCGAAAATCGCCCCCTTGAGGACCCACGCAATCCCTCAAGGCTCTACGCTGCAACTGGAATAAACCCTACAAAACTCTGCCTGAAACTCAGCCAAAATCCTCCAATATGCAAGGGCTGATCCCTTGCTCAATCTCCCAGTACAAATCCCCCTGCAAAACCTCAATCCAGAACTCTTGCCAGAAAGAACTGCGTCATCCCTCTCAAGACTGCGCAGTCATCCAAGATGCTCAATCCTCCTGCCAAAACGCTGATGAAACTACTGCAAAATTACTGATGGAAATACCTTGCCTGAGGAGGCACTCGAAGTCCCCCAAGGCTAAGGGTGAGATCTCCGAATGGAGACACTCAATGCACTAAACAGAGCTGCAGACTAGCTAAACAGCCAGCGTGCTCTAAGTCGAAGTGACTAGCTCAAATGCACATAATCGATTGCCAAAATGAGGAGGCTCCTCTCTCCTTTATAGCATTGGCCCCTCTCAAACCCTAAAGCCAACCTTCTCCAACGTAGCCCCCCTCTTGCCACGTGTTCCTATGCCTCTACGCAGTCCCTCCAAGTGTCTACATGGGCCCCTCCTCTACGTGGTCCTTTGGCCCCCCTGGCTCCCAGTTAAGTTGCAACGTTGTGCTACTAGGGAATGACTTTTATTTTGAAAGTGAGTTATGTCACCATTTACTCACCTTTTTATTCATAACTAACCATAGAAGGCAAAATTGAGCAAAAGTTGAATATTCCAATTAGCAATGGCTAATTAGGAATATTATCGTTTCCCCCGGCGAAATGTTGCTTGTCCTCAAGCAACTGAAGTGATGGATGCTGCAAAATTTTCTCGCTCTCCCAAGTGGCATCCTCATCCAGTAAATTCTTCCGCCTCACCAAGAATTCCCGGACCGTCTTGCTTTGCAGCTGCCTCTCCCTGGTATCAATAATAGCCTCTGGCTGCAACACCAAATGCCCCTCATCATCTATGGGTGGTAGCTCATCTGTCACTGTCACCTGCTGCCCCAATGCCTTCTTCAGGCATGATACATGAAAAATGTTATGAATCTTGCTGCCTTGGGGCAGCTCCAACTCATATGCAACTTGTCCAATCCTGCGTATCACCCTGTATGGCCCATAAAATCGGGGCTTGAGCTTCTCAACCCCCTTCTGCTTCAGTGATGACTGTCGGTATGGTTGTAATCATAGATAGACCAAGTCCCCTACCTCAAACTGTCTCTCCACCCGACCCCTGTCAGCATATAGCTTTTGTTGGTTCTGCGCTGTAGCCATATTGTCTTTGAGAGCTCGGAGAATACCCTGACTCTCTTGGATCCAAATCTTGGCTCTCGGAGACTTGCTATCACCGAACATCACGTCAGCAAAAGACAAAGGATGATATCCATACAAAGCATAGAATGGTGACATACCAATGGACATGTGATGTGTAGTGTTGTAGCAGTACTCCCCCAGATGTAGCCATCTCAGCCATGCTCGTTGCTGCCCACTGACATAGTTACGCAAGTAGCCCTCCAACCACTTGTTAACTATCTCTGTCTGTCCGTCCGTCTATGGGTGATAACTGGTACTCGGTGTCAACTCTGTCCCCACTAACCGGAAAAGCTCCTGCCAAAACCCGCCCATGAAATGGCTGTCCCTGTCACTGACAATGGTCTTAGGAAGACCATGTAGCCTGAAGACCTCCCTGGAGAACAGCTCGGCCACTTGTGTTGCTGTGTAGTATGCGGATATGGCAAAAAAATGTGCGTACTTTGTCAATCGGTCAACGACGACAAAGATACAATCCTTGCCCTATACCACGGGCAACCCTGTGATGAAGTCTATCAAAATACACTCCCATTTCCCCTCCTGAATGGGAAGAGCCTGTAATAAACCTGCGGGATGGCTCATCTCCCCCTTGTTCCTCTAGCAAAAATTGCACTCCCGGATATGCTGGAGCACGTCCTCCTTGAGGCCCTTCCATGAGAACCTCCCTCTAATGGCCCTGTAGGTTTTAGTAAACCCCTAATGGCTGGCCAATGGTGAATCATGTGAAGCCCGAAGTATCTTCTTCTTGAGCTGAGATCCCTCAGTCAAGAAGATCTTGTCCCTGTAGAGATGATCTCATTGACCACCCTGTACCTATCATCCGCCACCTGCCCATCCAGAATCTCACATGCAAAACTGTCCTTGGAGTACTCTACTAAGAGTCGAGCCCTCCAGTCTGTGTCCAAGCTCATAAGACACAACATGGCTGGTCTACGTGAAAGGGCATCTGCTACCACGTTGTTCTTACCCTTGACATACTCAATGTCAAAGCCATATGCTTGGATCTTACTGATCCACTTTTGTTGCCTCTCCTGTAGCTGCTTTTGCTCCAAAAAGAACCTGAGGCTGTTGTGATCATTGCTCACCCTGAACCTATTACCCACTAAATACCACCGGAACTTGGCCAATGCATGCATGATGGCCAGCATCTTCTTGTCGTACATAGAATACAACATCTCGTGCGGAAGGAGCTTCCAGCTCTCATAAGCTATAGGGTGACCTCCCTGCATCAATACCACGTCGATGCCCTCTCCCGACGCATCACACTCCAAAACAAATGGCTGCATAAAATCTGGCAATGCAAGCACTGGGCAGCTGCTCATAACCTCCTTTAGCTTGTTAAAGGCTCGCTGTGCTGTATCCGACTAGCTAAATGCCCTCTTCCTCGTCAGATTTGTCATGGGTGCAGCAAGCTGTGAGAAACCCTTGACGAACTTCTGGTAGTAAGTACAAATGCCAATGAATCCCCGAAGTTCTGTCACGTTCCTCGGCTTCAGCCAATCTCTGATGGCCCTGATCTTCTCCTCGTGGGCCCTCACTCCGTCCACCCCTATGATGTGTCCCAAGTACAACATCTCCGTCAACCCAAACTCGCACTTGGAGAGCTTGGCGTAGAAACGCTGCTCCTGCAAGATGTGCAACACTGTCTCAATGTGCTGGAGATGCTCCTCCCAAGTCCTACTGTAAATGAGGCTATCGTCAAAGAATACCAACACAAACTTCCTCAAGTGACTGCGGAAGATGTGATTCATGCAGGACTGAAATGTAGCGGGCGCGTTGGTTAGCCCAAAGGGCATCACCCAGAACTCAAAGTGCCCATAGTGACACCTGAAGGTGGTCTTGGGAATGTCCTGCTCCCTCACGCGAATCTGATGGTACCCACATCTCAAATCAATCTTTGAGAAGAACCGTGCTCCTCTCAACTCATCCATCAACTCATCGATCCTAAGTATGGGGTACCTGTTTTTCAGTGTCTTCTTGTTCAAGGCCCTGTAGTCAAATGCACATCCTCAGTGTGTTGTCCTTCTTCTTCACCAACACCACGAAAGAAGCAAAAGGACTCGTGCTCAGCCGAATGTGCCCAAGAGCCGGCAACTCCTAAATGGCCCGCTCAATCTCATCCTGATAGGCCTTGGGATGCCTATAGGGGGTAGTAATCACTGCCTGTATCCCCTGCTCAAGCTCAATGGTGTGCTCAAACCGCGGGTCTGGTGGCTGTCCTGGCGGAATCTCCCCAAACACTATGGCATACCGGTCAAGGATGGACTGTATCTCTGGATGTACCGTTTGGCCTGTAGTCCCTGCCTTTGATGCACGCAGCTCCACTTCCCACTCTACTCTCCCTTCCGGAAGACTGCCTCCATCCAATGAGCCGAAACAGTCTGAGGCGGACATGTGTGTTGTCCCCATATCTTCTCATGCCTCCCTATCTTCTCATCATCCCACTCTATCTCTAGGGTCTTCCAATCTATCGTGACCTTCCCTAGAGTGATAAGCCACTCAACACCCAGTATCATGTTGGTGTCCGGAATATCGACCACGAAAAAGTGGTCAGTCAGTGTATAGGTGCCCATCGTCACTGATAGCTCTGGAACATAACGAGCACACATCATGGTCTAATCTCCTGGGACCAAAACTGAAAACCCATCAAAGCTCTCTGTTTGTATACCTCTCCGCTCAACCATCTGTGCATCGATGAAGTTGTGGGTTGCCTCATTGTCAACCAAAATTGATACTCGTTGGCCACGTACTGTCCCCCGTACGCGTAGCGTCAAATACTTGGGAACTCCTCGCAATGCTACAAGGACGCCTCCAGTAGGTGCAAAAGCTGCACCACCTGCTGCTGGTGGTGGAGGTGGCAAAGGATCTTGCGCGGCATGACTATTTCCTGCCTCCACGTCATCCTCCTCATCCTCTTCCCCGCTGCTCTTGGAGAAGACCTCAATAAAATGTGCTTTGCCAGCAGCACATCTATGTCCCGGTGCCCACGGCTCCTGACAGGTAAAGCACAACCGCTTCTTCTTCAGCTCCCTCTTGGCATCATCGTCAATCTGCTCGTCCTGGATTCCCCTTCGGAGGCGGAATCCTCACATCCTTCCCCTTAGACTGGAAAGTCTATCTCTAGGGGTAAGGTGTCTGGGTCCTGGGTAAGACATCCTGTAAATCCCGGGACCTGCTAATAGCATCCTGGAGTGTGGCTGGTATAGTGGATCGGACTAAACCCCGAAGTGGCTCTGCTAACCCCTCAACATACATGTAGATCCTTCGTGTCGTGGATAGATCTGGCACCATCACTGAAACCCTCAAGAAATCTGCAATGTAGGTTTCTGGGCTCCCAGTCTGTTTGAGCCTCGTCAACTCAACAAAGTGTGGCTCTAGATCCCTCCAGTAGAACCTCTCTATCAATCTCCTGGTGAACTCGGCATATGTCGTCACTGTGGAGTGTCCGAGTGTAACCATCCCATGGAACCACCAATCCTGGGCCTCACCATCCAAATGTAAGGTCGCCACCTTGATGGCCTCTGTCTCCGACATCTGGTTAAGATGGAAGTAAATGTCTAGCTTCTCCACCCAAGACTTTGCTTAACTGTTTGATGAACCATCAAATGTAGGCAAGTGGAATCTACTAGCTGCACGATGGGTGTCACCATCATGATAATGCCGGTATCCTTTGTGATGGTCGCGGGGTCTACTATCCCGCTGGAGCTGAACAAAGTCTCTAAATGAGAGAGCTTCCCTGAACTCCTGCCCATAGGCCTGGTACTCTGCAAAATAATTGCCCATATGACCGGGCTCTGCCTCTTGCTGGGCTCCGGCCCCCGTGTCTGCTCCTAAGAAAGTGGGCATGGTAGAGTGTGTAGGGGCATGTGAGGCCACCTGCTGAGTAGTATCACGTTGCTCTGGAAAATGGTGGGATGCACCCGATCCCCCACCAACCTGGAAAACCCATGGGCTCTCACACTGTCTAGCCTCTATTGCTGTGAACCTCTGCCCCATCACTTCAATCTGCCTCGACAAATCCTGCACTGATTTTGAGGAGCATATCCGCAAATCTCTTCCCATCCTCGTCTGCCATCTGCTCTGCGTCCACCATAGGCTCCTGTTTTGCGTCCACCATAGGCTCCTCCTGTTCTGCATCCACCACAGGAACACAGTCTCCCTCCCCGTAGGTGTTCTCCAACCTATGCCCAGTGTCTCTGTATCTCCTACCTCTGCAAGAAATGTAGGGCTTTTCCCCCGGTGTCATAGATTGCTAGCTCCACAGGTTGAGCCAGATCTATGCTCTGATACCACTGTAATATCCCTTTTCAGAGATATTCCCCAAAACCCCAGTAACTCCAACCAAATATACACAAATGATATAATAATCGGGAAACTCAAGATGATAAAAATAATAGTGGTGCAACATATAATAATGTAATAGAATGAGTACAAGAGATGATCAGAAATGTGGCACCTCGACTTGCACAAGGCAAGTGAAGAAATACACTCAGAATAGCAAAGGAATGGCCTCTCTCTAAACTGCGTCCAAGCTGTTGGAGAATTGTCATGCTGTTGCTGCTGGTAGAAATCAAATGAGGATTTGGGGTTGTTCCCCTCCTCAGAAAATGCTGAAACTCTGGAATCGGACTCTACTCAAGAAACCTAGAAAAACCCAGAAAGCTTTTCTGAAATGGTCGACCCTCAAAAATCGCCCCCTTGAGGACCCACGCAATCCCTCAACGCTCTGCGCTGCCACTGGAATAAACCCACCAAAAATCTGCCTGAAACTTAGCCAAAATCCTCCAATATGCAAGGGCTAATCCCCTGCTCAATCTCCCAGCACAAATCCCCTTGCAAAACCTCAATCCAGAACTCCTGCCAGAAAGAACTACGTCATCCCTCTCAAGACTGCGCAGTCATCCAAGTTGCTCAATCCTCCTGCCAAAATGCTAATGAAACTACTGCAAAAATACTAATGGAAATACCTTGCCCGAGCAGGCACTCGAAGTCCCTCGGGGCTAAGGGTGAGATCTCTGAACGGAGACACTCAATGCACTAAACAATGCTGCAGACTAGCTAAACAACGAGCATGCTCTAAGTCGAAGTGACTAGCTCAAATGCACATAATCGAATGCCAAAATGAAGAGGCTCCTCTCTCCTTTATAGCGTTGGCCCCTCTCAAACCCTAAAGCCAACCTTCTCCAACGTAGCCCCCCTCTTGCCACGTGTTCCTATGCCTCTGCGCAATCCCTCCAAGTGTCTACGTGGGCCCCTCCTCTACGTGGTCCTTTGGCCCCCCTTGGCTCCCAGTTAAGTTACAACGTTGTGCTACTAGGGAGTGACTTTTATTTTGAAAGTGAGTTATGTCACCCTTTACTCACCTTTTTATTCATAACTATAGAAGGCAAAATTGAGCAAAAGTCGAATATTCCAATTAGCCATGGCTAATTAGAAATATTACATTTAATGTGTGCAAATGCATCAACAGATTTCATGAACTTTGTCCCCTTAGGACAACTAACCAAGAAGTTAAGAAGGGTCCTACCCTTCTGGTCAATCCAACCATCTAACATGACTGTGCATCTAGTTTGTTCCCATGATGCCCTAAACTCCTCCAATCTAGAAGTGCAATCGGTGTTTTCATCTTGAAGAAGAGGTCCTCTCAATTTTGCAAAGGTGGGGGCTTTGAACCCCGGGCCAACGACAGCAACAACATCAAACATAGGCTGGTAGAATGGGTTTGTCTTGGCAATGTTGAAAGGAACATCACTCCATAGAAAACATTTACTGACCAACCTATTAGCCTCTGCCTTTTCCCTTTTTTAATTGCTGATTTGATGTCAGGTTGTGCACCAGCTGTGGTCCTACGAACAAAAAAAGATGAGATAGATGAGGGGTTGGGCCCTATGGGTGAGAAAGGTGATGCTGAAGAAGCATTGCCACTCTCAATTCCCCCCACTCCTGAGGCCCCTAAAAGTTGGATTTTTAGTGCTGCCCTAGTGTCTTTTCCGTCCTCTTTATCCATCAATGATTGAATGGCCCGTCGGATGATTTCTAGAGTTGTATTTGGGCAAAGGTCAACATTTTGCCCTGGAATTTACCCCAAATGGAATTTTAATCTGTTGATACCTCCTGACATATGCTTGCCACACAACTTGCAAGCCAAATACATTCTATTGATCCCCCCAGATTCGTGTATAGTATTAGGTTCACCATATTCCCACATAGCGTCCAAAAGCCTTGGCATTTTGTTTTAAACTTTGAACTTGAATTTAAACTTGAGCACAAAAAAAAAATTGAAACAAATTAAAAATTTCCAATCACATAAAAAGCAAACACAAATGCAATAGTTGATTTTAGATTTTAAATGCCTCTTCTCAGTCACTTGAAAACACTCGGATTCAGTGAACAAGGGTTTGAAATTTGAATTTTTGTCATTTTAATCTTGAAACTTGAAGTTTTGCTTCAATCTAGAATCTAGATTCTAGGCAAAAATAAAACATAAACAAACTAATAGAATTTTAGAGAAGTATAGAAAGATTTAAGAAATCATGTGTAAAAAAAACTATGAGAGAATAAAATACATACCTGGCACTGGGCAGCAGCAATTCGGCACTTTGAAGTTTGAATCTCCCACGATGAGCAGTGGAAAAATCTCCAAATCTCCACCTCAAAACTCACAAATATTCTCCTCTAAGGCAATGGCAAACTGCTATGAATCTCCACAGCACCGAATGGGAGAGAAAATAGCGAAAAATAAGACCATTTTCACCTTTGCGGCCTCTTTATCCGCAGCGTGGGAAGGGAGGCCGACTCTCGATTAAAACGAGAGTATACGAAAAACTCGCAATTTTTTCGTTTGTGAAAAAGTCGCCAAAAAGTCAAGGGATGAAATCATTTAGTTCAAAAAATCGTGTTTTTAGTATTAAATTGCGATTTTTTGCAGACTTTTTCCACACTGGTGGAGACCTTGAAGCAATTGTTCTCATGCCCTAATGCCATGTGAAGTTGTCCTAAAGACCTCCTTCACTAAGTGAATCCATTCCAAGCATTGGAATCTCCTTGACTCCATCTCTCCCAAAGGATTAAGCATTGTTCCTTCATTGGTGATCACTCAAAAGCATATTTTTCTCACCTTTCTCTCTCTCTTTTTAGGCCTAGCCTCCATAGGGGACCTAGAGCATCAATTTTCTTACGATTCACCTATCCAAAAAGTTCGAACTCTTGCACTCTATTGCATTGTTTTGTCTTCTAAAGGCCCTCCAAATTTGAAGAAATTCCGACAGCGGGATCTTGAGATATTCCAAGCCCTAGCTCAGAGGTCGATTATTGCCCTTGGCTAGTGACCTCATTGTGATCATTGCATCAAAATTAGTGAAAATTTCCCCCTTGATCCCTTTCTCCCCCTTAATTAGGTCAAGCACACCCCTGATTGATCAACTGCCCCCCCTCCCCCCCTTGACCTAATTTTAGGTCCACTTGGTCTCCTATGGTCCCACAACTTATTGAAGCTAATTTCACAAAGACCACTTGGAAACCAAGTTTTCACAAAGATTTCTAGGACTAGGTATCTCCTTTACAAGTTTTATTCGCAAACCTTAGCCTCTGAAGTCCCCTTGGCCCTTCTTAGAGAGCCTTACACCTTGCTTCTCAAGCAACCAAACCATACAATTAAGTCTCTCTTATGAATAAGCCTTAGGAATCACTCTTTATCTCTTTATTGACTCATTCATCTAGTGATTCCCTTTATACTAGGTCTCCTCCCATCGGTGAATATATGTAAAGAGCAGGGAGCCTTAGCTGAGGTGACAATGGGCTATCACTCCATTGTTGCCCTTGACCTACTAGTTGCCCCTTTAGGATTCCCTCCTAGGACCCCTGCTAGTTTGAGCGGTAACAGTTACAACGAAACATCCAAGGCATACATGATCTATATTCTAGGGACTTGGAAGATCATTGTGAGATGAGACGTTAAGTTTCAAGAGGAGCAACCCTTCAAGAGATCTTGTGAGTTGCTAGCAGTTGATCAGAGTCATTAAGCAAAAGCTCCAAGGGTTGAACAACAATCTCAAGCTCCGGCACAAGTACCAGTACAGTGACTAGTACGAGCATAGCTATAGGTGTGGAGGAGAGTTGCAGCATGTGGAGCAACAACATGATGAGGAGCTTGAAGATCCACCCACTAAAATTGGGAGAGGGAATCGCGAGGTGCTTCAGACATTGAGAGATGCACAAGAGTTTGTAGGAGGTCCTAGATCGAGCACCAGGGATAGGAGACCACCAAAGAGATATTCAAGTTAGAAGCCATTGATGAGTCAACTCATTGATAGTGAGCCTTCCAACTATGATGAAGCTGCACAGGATTAGGTGTATCAAGATGTTATGGTGGAGGAATACAACTCCATCATGTTGAATGATGTTTGGGAGGTGGTGCATAGACTCTTGGATATGGAATTGGTTGGTTCTTGTTGGATCTACAAGATCAAGCATGCTACAGATGGTAGCATACAAAAATTCAAAGCCAGGTTCGTGGCCAAGGGTTTTTCTCAGAAATAGGGAATAGATTATGAGGAGACATTTGCTCCTGTGGCCAGGTAAACTTCCATTAGAGTCGTTGTTGAAGAATCTTGGGCAATGTAGAGTTAATGAGATTCTTCTAGTTATGATAACTATTTGTGAGGTGTTTCAACTTATTCCTCTTATTCCAATTTTCCCTTGTCATTATTAGTGTGTCTTCATTAGTTCATCAAATAGCTATAAAAAACAAAGAGACAAGAACACAAGATATTTAGCTTTCTGCCAGGGCCAAAACCTCTCCCTCTTAGAGAGGAAAACCTGCACAAAATTCTTCTTATAGAGATTCCAATTGACGAATACCGATACCATGACCCTTGACCTACTCGGCCACTCCAAGACCAAGACACCAATCCTCTTCTTCGTCATCGCTGAGATCATCATCACGATTGCTACACTGAAGTCATCGTCATTGTATCACTGAGATCTTGACACTTTGTTTTACCTTCACCAAGAACACTGCTACACTTTTGAGATCAGTGCTACTCCTTCATTAATACCTTCACCATGACATCTAGATCATTTCAAGGTCCTTCTCTAAATATGTTGAGATGAGGTTGCTTCATGATGTTAGTAGGCTGAGATCTTCATTATTGTTGCAACACAGAGATGGTGACTACTTTCCTTGCACCGATATCATGATTGCAGACATACTGAGATTTCCACCACCGAGGAGGATGAGATTGCAACTTTTCCACTGTAATTGTTCACGAAATTACAAAGGCATCCGAGAATGACCCTTCTTGTACCCATCCGAAATTTGTACTTATCCGAAGTTACAATGATCTTCGAGTTCTGAAATCATTCGAAGTCCTACACCTCTGTCTTCATCCGAAGGTGCAGAGAACTCTGAGTTTCTATGATCCTGCGGTGACCTCAGCGGGGTATTTATAGTTGTTATGCCTCCATAAATACGCTGACATAAGTGTGAACCATTGTGTCTTTTATTAAGCTGACATGACTGTCTTTTTAATTCATATGTAGGCTGACATGACTGCCTTTTATATTGTTTTGCTTGTTGCCATCTTCAAGAGGATTGTGCTTGTCTTGGAGGGCTAATCTAGACACTAGGTTGACTTGTATACATTACACATAGGCTCAAGAAGAGCATAACCTTGACTCTTTGACATCCTAACACTTTCAATAGAAGCTACTAAATAAATAGACCTCTTTCTCATGAAACCCATGCAACAAGGAATAATAATAAATTCATTTTCTTGTTTACAAAAAATCAGAAATACAATGTCATGAAGACCGAACCTAGTTACACTTTCTTCATTACTCCCTCTTAACTAGGGAGGTATTCATGATGGTACTTGGTCATTCTCAATTTGAAGAATTTCTCATAAGAAGAATCAGATTGGTAACCCATCTGTATAGCATCATAGTAACCAACATTGTTTCGACAACAAGGCCTTGACTGACAGCTTTATCTCTCATTAGATCAGAGCACAATGTTGGCGAGACCAATGACTATAGACACCTTCATCATTGTCTCTGAAGGTAAATACCCACCCAGGTGTTCACTAAGTATGACCTTCTAGGACTATTCTTATCTTGGGTTCCCAGCCCTCAAAGAATATTGGTCCTCTTGCATACTCTTCTCTTGGATGCCCTACATATCCTCAAAGAGCATCAAATGCCAACTGATTACCCAATCCTCCATTTTTTCTTCCAAAGTGAAGACAAGAATGTTGTGTCTATCTCCCCCTATCAACCAGGGAGAATGTTATGTGTCTACATTTCTCTTCATGGCCTTCACCTAGACTTACGGCTGTTAGTCTTAGTCTAGTGCATGACACATGAAATAGAAAAACACAATTGTCACTCCTTTTTAATCAGGGATGATCCAATCCAAGCTCCTTCTTAATCAGGGACCTGTGGTTGATTTGTGGTAGCATCGAATGTGCTCTAAGCCTCAAATTTTGCAGGGAGGCTTGGGCACATGTGTTCCAAAGAACCAGAAAGCATTTTGGGAAATTCCACCCAGAAATGATTTTATTAAAATAATTAATATTTTAATGGGGTTTCTAAGTCTAAACTTAGGAAAATTAAAATATTAATGGGTATTAATCTAATCAGGGGTGAAACTCATAGAAAAAGACACAGATCAAAACAAACGACCTGAGCCTTTGATTAAAATTTAATCTAGGTTGTTGGTTGTCCAACAGGAAGATATAAGAAGGGACTTGACGGTCATTTGGAAAACGAACAGAGAGATTGAGGAAATCGATTTCTGAAGTGAGAAGTTCTCAGGAGGAAAAATCAATTGAGATCTCTTGCAGTTGAGGGGCAGGGATAGCAACTTCCGAAGAGAGAGATTCTCAGCCGGAGATACATCAACAGAGAGAGGTAATGAGTGATCCAGAAGCCTTGACGTGTTGAAATTTGGTATCGGAGGACAGGTGGTTCCCTTAGGCTTTGATATTTGGCCTAGGGAAAAGTGTCCAAAAGATTTTAATTTTTCTCCTAAAGTGACTTTATAATTTTTATAAAGTTAAAATCTAATTTAAAAGTGACTTTAAGTGATAAAGTTACTAAGTCTAATTTTAAAGTGACTTTTATAAAGTCAATGACAAATTAGAAAGGAAAAGTGACTTTGGAAATAAATGACTAAGTGGGTCTTTATTAAAGTGGGTGAATTAAAAAATAGAAAGTGAGATTTAAATGTGCATTTAATCTCAGCCATTGATCTAAATCTAGCTCAGCCATTGGATTTAGGGATCACCCAAAAGTCATTTAGGGATGGGTTAAAGGAGGAAAAGGAGAAAAAGATCATTCATTCTTTCGTGAGCAGATTGGGAAAAGGAGAGTAAGAGAGCAAGGGAGATTTCTGGACAGGAAGGAGAAAGAGGCAACAGTTTGGCACACATACCAGGCAGCTCTTCAGCAAATCAGAACAGCAGAAAGAACAAGCAGAAAAAGCTGATTTTTGCTGAAAAACTGAGAAAAACTGATTTTTGGGCACGAATATTGAGGAAGTGATTTTCGGCACAGAAATCGAGGTCTGTCCGTACAGTCTGTACGACCGTCTGTACAGTGCGTACATCCGTACGGCCCGTACCGCACGTTCAGCAAGTTTCCAGGTTGTCTGTTGGGCTGAAAACAGATAAGTTTGCTTGCTGGAAATTTTATTTTGCTGAAATATTTTGTTGAAATTTTCTTACTGTAAAAAGGCATTTTCCAGAAATAAAGAAGAGCTCTCAAATTGGTTTTCCCCAAGAGTTGTAGGGGGTTTTTCCAGGGTCACGTTGACCAAAAAT
>APFE030568423.1:13432-38666 GCA_000404065.3 Pinus taeda
GCTTATCCAGTTAGGGAAAAATTGCCAAAGAGTTTTAGTAAATGCAAATCTTGGAATTCGAGAGAGGCGAAATAACATATTTACAAGAAAATGATAAAGCTCTTGCCCATACCCTAATACATGTGGTAGTCGTATGTAAACGAAACCCCAAAAATGGGTGACCAAACCCTGTCTTTATAAAAAAATCTGGTTGTGGAAATATGGAAAAAAACAAGAGCTGACGGACATGCGATTACACAGTAAATGGTTACAAGCTGATATAGTAAAATCTCTAGAATTCATAACCTACAGTCGCTCTTAAAATCACAATTTTCCATGTCTAGAAAATAACATATGGAACACAGAAATTATCACTGCCATTAAGATAATTGGATTAAAATTCTAGATAACACAGTTACACATCATAAGGTTTCTTTAGGGTTTCTGTGTACCCTTTAACTTAAAAAAAGGGAAATCGGTAGCCTCTACCCAAGCTAAGAGTTAAGTTTTACAATTATTAGGTAAAAATCTAAACAGAGGCTTACAAGTCAGAGACCCATAAGTCGAAACTTAAATAAATTAAACAGTGTACCAAAGCCAAAAGAATTACAATTGACAAGAAAGAAATCACCCTTTCTCGTCAAGTCAGAACCCTTTTGCATACCCGGTGGAATTTAACTTGAGGGTTGGGAATGTCGATAGAAGGAACCAAGCCACCTAGTACTCTAGCGCTTGAGCTTGTAACACCAGTCATTGCAAACACTTAGGAGAACTTATGCCAAAATAGAAAGAGAAACCAGTATAACATTAGAGAAAAAAATAATATGAAAGACTCTTACTTGGAATGACAGAAAACATCTCAGAACCCCTATTGATGGTATAAATAGCCATAGCTAAAAGCAGTAGGATGGGGCATGTTCCTCAGTTAGTAGAAAAACACACTAGACTAATCATGCACACTATTGACGGAGAACATGTTTACAAGGTTACTCACTAGGTGAAGAACTCCATAGAGGGTCGAAGCCAAACCAACAGTGGGAAAAATGCAACACGTAATTGATCTACTCACCCAACTAGCGCTTAGAACAGGGGGATGTGGCGTCCACCGCCCAATATGTGAGGTCAAGGAAAGCCATTGATGCAACACATTCACCCAAGCATCAAAGAGTCAGCTGCCAACCGCAGAGAAGGTAGATTCACATCCCTAGGCAGTCAGTCATCCCGAATCTAAGTTAAGTAATAAATGGATGGTGCCAACGTGAAAGCCGACATTAACTCAACTATAGTATATTTTATGTAATAGCAATTTCCTTAGAAAGACAATTAAGTGGCATGGAGCGACAGAATTAATATGTGAGTCATAAAATATTACCATAGAACTTTACAAATCACCTTTTTACCGTCACCTACAAACATATACTATGATTTGATTAATATGAATTCCCCTTGGTTTATGACATATGAGTATAATAATATTTAAATGATTTGGAAAAATTAGTAAATTCATAATGTTCTATTACAATAATTATATGTTAATTTTTTTTGTATATGGGTTTGTGACACTTAATACGTTCGAAAGGGTTGATGTTACAGCAACACGTTTCAAAATCAACATGAAAATTACTCACATTTAAAAACAATTATTTATACATAAGAAAAATTAAAATATCAAAATATGCTTTGCAAAAAAAATGTATTATGCAAAACAAAATTGGTTGACTTTTCCCTACCTCCACAAAATAAGTAATCATATCAGTTCCCATTTCAAAATTTACATTGTAAAAATGTTTCATTTTTACATTATAAAAATGTTTCATCTTTATATTAAAATAATATAAATAAAAACAATACATTCAAACAAATAATAAACTTTTTATTCTCATCTAATAAATAAAATACAATACAGTAACAGTCAACCAATTATTATAAACCTTTTATTCTCATCTAATAAATAAAATACAGTAACAGTAAACCAATTATTATTAGTTTAACATATATTACCTGATATTTACCATGCATTAAGCCAAATTCATAATTCATTATTAATTTAACATATATTGCCTCATGTTTACCCTGCATTAAGCCAAATTTATAATTCATGCACTGCTGATTTTGCTAACACCTTAAATTGCAACCCAAAATACGAAAACCTGACACTGGAGCGGGAATCGTATAAATTATGTGTTTTATCTTGAATAAAAATTTTACACTGTAAGAAGACGGTTCTTAAATCATTTTACTGGGCGTATTTGTCTCCGTTTGATAAAATTTCCAGGTGAACAAATTATATTGAGATTTTGTATCTAATGGAAGATAGAAAAATTTATTTGAAGTCCGTATAGCATTGAACATATATGCTTAAGATGAGTGTGCTAATTTAAACAAGGCGGGCTACGGGGCAGCTAGTCCCTGCCATATTTTGTTGTTAGAAACATGCATCCGTAGAAAGTGCCTTAGATTAAAGAGCTAGAGCATTGGTTTCTATGCGCAAGTTTCAAACTATTGAAGCAACAGAGGCATAAATGCTAGGTGGGACGACTGATCGAAGAGAACGGTTCCGCTGTCTTCCTTCTTGTAAACATAAAATTTTGCAATGACCAAGAAGAAGATCATGTTGAGGAAACAGAGGATGGCAATTAAAGCATAGTAGTAATCAAGATGGGAGTCATTCAGATTGTTAAGAATCCAGCTTTTGTGCCCTCCTCGTCCTGTTATGTTAGCCACATAACAGGAGATGTCAATGAGTGTGCTATTTTTCTTTTCTTTCACACCAACGAAGAAAATAAGATACTTATTAGTATTGTATCTTGTATAAAATATTAATAATAGAGAAATAATGATGCAATGAATAATTCACATAAGATATTTTATTTATCAAGAATAAAATCCAGAGTACAACCCACTCCACCCATCTTTCACACTGCCTTGATATATGTATCTAGGTTACAACCCACTCTAATCATCTCTCTCATTGCCCTAGATATATTTTATCATGTGCCATTACATTTGTTATATAACTTTATAAGTTTTAGAAACCAACAATGTTATTCAATCTTCGAAAATATTCGCATATGTAGTTTTCTTTTTTTTACATTTTTTTTTAATTTTGTTGTCATTCATTCTAACAATTTTCACCTCGATAACAATTTACTTGATATATTTTCTTGAGTGTGGATTGTCTTAAGATATAGGTCACCTCTATCAATAATTAGTGTTACAAAACGATAACCAATATCAATACTCCTAGTTTTACTATGATAATATGGATTTTTATCCAAATGGATAGCACTTTGACTATCACAAAATATGGTTAAACCATCCTACATTCTTCCAAACTCACCCAGAAGGCCCATTCAATCAAATTTCCTCCTTGCAAGCATGTGAGATAGGGATATATTCTGTCTTGGTAATGAATAAAATAATTATTTCTTGAAGCTTTCACATCCAACTAATAGATTCTCTTGCAAGAGTAAAGACAACCTCAAATAGATCTCCTATTGTCAAAATTACCTACCAAATATGAATCAATATTACTAGAAACAAAATCACTACAACCATTAAATGTGTTGCAGTAATCACTTATTCCTCTAAGATACCAAATTGCTTGTTACACTTCATTTCAATGCTCTCTTTCTAGATTTTCCATGCACCTGCAAGCAACACCCACTTCATATAAATTATCTTCTCTAGTATATATCATCGCATACATCAAACTTCTTAGTCCATTAGCTATGGTACATGAGACATATAATCCTCTTCTTCCTCATTACTAGGACATAAAACTAAAGAAAGCTTAAAATGACAAGCTAAAAGGATATGATCCTTTTATAAGTTTCATATTACTTATTTTGAATTTTACAAGTATTTTCCTATTATAATTCTATTGTGATTTCATTGATATTTCTATTGCTATTATTCTAGTTATGTATGTGTTTTCTAACAATAGTTATGTATAGCTCTCATCATGTTTTTACTTGTAAATGAATTAAAAATGTATCAATGACCTAATGGATGAAACGATAGTCAATTTGTTGAGGCATTAATGCGTCTTAGCGATTTTTAGCTAAGTATCAGATCCATATGCTCAGATATGTTATTTACAAATGTAGATTACATATTCGTGATATGTTTGACAAAATACCTGCCATGGCTAGTAAGGGTCAAGTCAAGGTCTCATTCAAGTGATTGCATTTATGTTGTCATTTCTTTTTTATTTTACTGTTCTAAATATGTCATCCTATCCTGGTCAATGACTTGGGCTTTGGGCCTGAAAAAGTGGGTCAAATCTTAGGGACGATTGCACAACATTGTGTAAAAAAGTCCCTGGACGCTAGCTTGCAGGCCTATGAGAGTTTCCAAAGGTCCCTAGACACTAGCATGCCCATAGCATGAGAGCATCCAAAGTTCAAGTGGTCTAAAAGCTCACTAGGACCTAGGGGCTGGTTAGTAGAAAGGTTGGACTAGTTTCTGAGGGTACTAATGCTGATGTTGAATGTTGGTATGGTGTGTTTCCGTTGGTTCCACCTCCTTAACATGAGTTAGGAGGTCGAATCATATCATATAACCCGTTCTAATCATCTATCTAGGTTACAACCCATTCTAATCATCTCTTTTGTTGCCCTAGATATATTTTATCATGTTCCATTACATTTGTTATATAAATTTATAAGTTTTAGAAACTAACAATGTTATTCAATCTTCAAAAATATTCACAAATATTCATATATGTAATTTTCTTTTTTTTACAATTTTTTTAATTTTGTTGTCATCAATTTTAACAATTTTCACCTCGATAACAAATTACTTGATATATTTTCTTGAGTGTGGATTTTCTTAAGATATAGGTCACCTCTATCAATAATTAGTGTTACAAAACGATAACCAATATAAATACTCCTAGTCTTACTATGATAATATGGATTTCTACCCAAATGGATAGCACCTTGACTATCACAAAATATATTTAAACCATCCTACATTCTTCCAAACTCACCCAGAAGGCCCATTCAATCAAATTTCCTCATTGCAAGCATGTGAGATAGGGATATATTTTGTCTTGGTAATGAATGAAATAATTATTTCTTGAAGCTTTCACATCCAACTAATAGATTCTCTTGCAAGAGTAAAGACAACCTCAAGTAGATCTCCTATTGTCAAAATTACCTGCCAAATATGAATCAACATTACTAGAAACAAAATCATTGCAACCATTAAATGTGTTACAGTAATCACGTATTCCTCTAAGATACCAAATCGCTTGTTACACTTCATTTCAATGCTCTCTTTCTAGATTTTCCATGCACCTACAAGCAACACCCACTTCATATAAATTATCTTCTCTAGTATATATCATCGCATACATCAAACTTATTAGTCCATTAGCCTATGGTACATGAGACATATAATCCTCTTCTTCCTCATTACTAGGACATAAAACTAAAGAAAGCTTAAAATGAGAAGCTAAAAGGATATTTATAAGTTTCATATTACTTATTTTGAATTTTACATGTATTTTCCTATTATAATTCTATTGTGAAAACTCAAGCTTACAATTTTTCTTGTATCTATGTATTTCTATGCCTAAGATTTGTTTTGCTACCATTATATCCTTCATATCAAAGGTCCTAGCCATATGAGTCTTTGACATGCTGATATCATCCATGCTTTTTCCCATAGTCACTGCTAGTATAATCATACATGATTATGAAGGAATCAAACTTTTAATGATGATGACGATGATCATTAACATCATGATTATGAAGGAATCAAACTTCTAATGATTATGGCGATGATCATTAACATCAAAAAAATACCTAGATGGTATACTAAACATTAAGAAAGTAAGAGGTTAATTAGGATCCTTTAACATTTTCTTTCTGTACTCGAAAATAAGTGAGAGAAGTGTCCCCAGATCACCAAATTTTTTCTAGCTTAAAAGGTCACGAAGGTTAGTATCAAGGAAAATATTTTGACAATTAGATCAAATGTGAGTATAAAAAAGACAATTTAAGAGAAAATGATTGTCATCGTCAATTCTCTTGGCATAGCATAGGTGATAGACTCTTTCATCCCAACATGTTTTGGGAATTTACAAACTCCCAGTTTTATTGTGGAGCTCATGAGAATTAGTCCTAATTTTAGCAATGTTCATTTTTTCTTAACAATAGTTAAGACAAAAAGATAATTTTGGTTTTCTATATTGAGGTTGATCACCTCCTTATAATAGATTACTTTTTGTTTTCCCTCTAACTCTTTATTTCCCCACAAATTCACATTAAATGTGGAAGTAATAATATGTTTAATATTATCCTTATTCTACAAAATGATATCCACCTTTATCCCCAAATGTTCTAGCCAAGCTTGGGAATCCTTATGTCATCCTCATTTGAGTGGAAGGCATAGATGTTTACTAGATTTAGAATTAATTTTAGGAAATCACTTCGCTTCCATGTTGAATAAATTCTTCCTTTCCATAAGTTACCTAGTAATTTCCATGCTTTCAGTGGGGAAAAGGATGGCTTCAATCAGGAGGATAGAATATTGAGTATTTCCTTTAATATTTATATTGAAGGCTATAAGCTACTTTTGGATCTAATCAATCTTCCTCTAAGAATCTAAGGATGTATTGCGACCCCACACATCAAATCCATGTAAAATAATAGGAGTGAAGAGAATCTCAAAGAGGAGTTTGTTTTCCTATATCCAAAGATATACCAACTTACAATTGTTTTCAAGCCCACAATTTACCTTCCAAACTCCACTTATCATTTTCTCAATGTTATAACTTCAATTGAGATTCTAATGTGTAACAACCCTGGTGAAAATTCCATGTAATAAAAGTTAATAAAGGAAAAAAAATAACCACAGTTGATGGGACACTTATTCCAAGCTGAGTTTTTGGAAGAATCTTACTGATGGGGATCACTTGTGATTGATTAATGGCTAAGGAAATTGGCAAAGGCAATGCCTAAGGCTTTGAAAAGGGAAAATGGCATTCTTGGCACATTTATTTATGAAAATAATGGAAATTAGGGGAAAAAAGGGAGGTGAAAGGTCACAAGTTGCATGTGAGGAGGAAAATGAAGGAAACTAATGGACAATGAAGAAAATAGAGGCCTCATTCATAAAAAAGCCTTTGAGGATCAATTGGCAACGTTTTGTTAGTTCATTGTTAAAGTTCTCTCATTATTCTCTCTCTCTCATATTCTTGGATACTTAGGGTTTTCTTGGAGCACTCTTGGAGGGTGTGGAATACTTGGATTTTTGGAGCAAGAAGGCAAAGGAAGAGAAGGAAAGGCCAAGAGGACATCGGCATTAGTGGCTACAATGGGATTTTGTTACAAGTACCGATTTGCGTGTTTGTTTTCCTCACTATTTTTGGCATGCATGGAATATGCATGTGGATTATTAGTCATGATCTGTCACTGGCATGGAGGATTGCTTGGATTGACAGTGGATTTCCTATATTTTCCATTTCCTGGATAGTCATGGAGATTATGGGCTTATTTTCTTGCTTTTTTTTGGTTGGTTCTCATGTTTCCTTAGTTTGGATTGAGTTACTGGAAGACCTAGTTAGACAAACGCTGTGGAAGCCTTGTGATAGCGTGGGTTGGGTTACTGGTCTTGTAAGCCTTGGTTGGACAAACATTGTGGAAGCCCTTTGTGGGTTCAGTTACTAGCCTTGGAAGCCTTGGTTGGAAAAATGCTCTGGAAGCCCTTTGTCAGTTTAGTTACTATTCTTGGAGACCTTGTTTGGACAAATGCTCTGGAAGCCCGGTGGCGGTTGTGGGTTGAGTTACTAGTCCTATAAGCCTTAGTTGGAACACATGCTCTGGAAGCCCTGGAAGGCTTGGATGGAGACTAATATGATGATGGTTTTGTGATGTCCATCCATGAGGTGGAATCACTATTTGATGGGTTGAGGTGGATGGCATATGAAAGTCCTAGATGGTTTTGGATTGATGTGTTCTATGAGATCCCACATTCATGCTTGGAATATGGAACGGGGGTGAATAGTTGAAGAGAGATTTGGATTAGCCATTCTACATTCGGATGGAATGTGGAAGTCCCATGTTTGGATTTTGCATCATAAATATGAGGTTATTTCTCCTTGTATTTCTATGAGTATTATACTAGTCTATATGTGGATTATATGGTTGTGATTTCATTGGTATTTCTATTGCTATTATTCTAGTTATGTATGTGTTTTCTAACAGTAGTTATGTATATCTCTCATCATGTTTTTACTTGTAAATGAATGAACAATGTATAAATGACCTAATGGATGAAACGATAGTTAATGTGTTGAGGCGTCAATGCCTCTTAGTGATTTTTAGCTAAGTATGAGACCCCTATGCTCAGATATGTTATTTACACTTGTAGATTACATATTCGTGATATGCTTGGTGAAATGCTTGCCATGGCTAGTAAGGCTCAAGTCAAGGTCTCATTCAAGTGATTGCATTTATATTGTCATTTCTTTATTATTTTACTTCTTTGAAGATGTCATCTTATTCTGGTCAATGACTTGGGCTCTGGGCCTGAAAAAGCGGGTCAAATCTCGGGGACACTGCCATAATATTGTGTAAAAATGTCCCTGGATGCTAGCTTGCAGGCCTATGAGAGTGTCTAGAGGTCCCTAAACACTAGCATGCCCATAACATGAGAGCATCCAGGGGTCAAGCGGTCTAAAAGCTCAATGGGACCTAGGGGTTGGTTAGTAGAAAGGTTGGACTAGTTTTTGAGGGTACTAATGATGATGTTGAATGTCTGTATGGTGTGTTTCCATTGGTTCCACTTCCTTAACATGAGTTAGGAGGTTGAATCATATCATAGTGGCCTCTCATCACATGTTTACCCCAGCTGGCTGATTGCTTGGGTAGATATGGGAGGAGGGTCTTACACAGTGGTATCAAAGCATGATTCGCCCCTCAGATTGGATGGGTTGTGTGTTGGTCATGCAGGCATGTCATTTGTATCTATGTCTCTTTCAATTGCATTCCATGTGCTTGTTGCATTTGCAGAATATTGATCATGGTTGTAGTGGTGTTGTCATGTGGAAGTTCATGTTGTTATTGTGGAGTGCATCATCATGAGTGTATGATTGATTAAATGTTCTTATATGTCGCTTTCATGTAACATTTTGCATGGTTGGTTACATTATTTTATGTTTGGTTTCATTCTTGTATGCTTGGTTACATGTATCATTCTTGTAGGGTTGGTTACAAGTATTGTTCGTTTATGCTTAAGTACATGTGTTTATACATGTGTGTGGTTGGTTACAAATTTCTCATGCATGTTAATGTTTTCAAGTGGTCAAGTGTGCAGTGGTATAGTGATTGTTGTCATGCATAAGGTCATGGTGTGTGTTGTTGTTAAGGTCATGCATTGATGACTGGACCCTAGCTAGAATGATGATTGCATGGTTACATGCTTATGTGTTATGTTTCTATATGTTGTCATGATTATGTTATACATGTATCACACTTATTTGTTGATATTGCAGACAGGGTATCATCCTTTAGCTATACTAAGGTATGTTGGTTTATTGTGATTTGGTTTAGCTAACATGATATACCTTGCGGGTAGAAATATCAAATGGCTAGCAAGATGGTAGACTACAAGGACTCTCCCTATGAATCAAATGAATAATATGGTGTTGGGAACTCTTCCAATTTGGTAGATACATTGAGAAGATTAAAGGAAGAGATAAGGAGTTGTAAGATAAATAATGACAAAATCATGCAAACATAGGAGAAACAAGCAGTGGTGAATGCAGTGATACTTCAGAATTTGTTATATTTTCAACGACAAGGACCACGTTGGATCAACTATGAGCAGGAGGACATAACTAATGGCGCATATGGTAGTATATCACATGATGTTCATAGGTTAGATAGAGATGAAATGGTTTAAAATGGAAGATTGTTGGACACTCCGAATAGGAGAGGGGATAGACACATGTACTATTCTACTTCTGATTCAGATAGTCACTATGATCGTCATCATTATCATCCTTCTAAGAGGAGTGATAAGGGATACTTTCCAGATGAGTTTAAGAAATCAAAGCCAGCTAATTTTGATGGAGAGACGAAGATACCACATGATGCAAAGACATGGTTGCTTTTCATGAGGAAGTTCTTCAGGTTGCTTGATTATTCAGAGAAATGCAATCCAGAGTAGCTACATTCATTCTCAAAGGTAAAGTAAACATTTGGTGGTAAGACGTGAAGAATGGTGAATGTATTCATGAGGAACACTTGACTTGGAGTGAGTTTCAAAGGTTATTCAAGAAGAATTATTTGTTAGAGAGATACTTTGATGATAGGGAAAAAAATTATATGAGCTAAAGATCGGATCGATGATAGAGGATGAATACACTTGTAGGTTCTCAGAGTTACTAAGGTATGAGACTTATCGCATTGAAGAAAAGGCCAAGATTTAGAGGTTCATTAGTGGATTACTGGTTGCATTCAAACACAATATTGATTTCGATGAGCCTAGATCATTGGAGTAGGCCATTCAAAAGTTAAGGCATTGTTATGAAAAATCGAAGCACAGATCAGAGACTAGGCCAGATAGGAAAGGTAATGCAAAGAAAAAAGGAAAATGGAACAGAAAGTGAGAAATACTTCATGGTATAGGTAATAAAGAGAATATAATTCCATCTAAGAAGTTGAATGCATCAGATAGAGGATAAGGGCATCGATTTGAGGAGAAGCACAAGGGTGCGGGCTAGAAGCATATAAAATGTTTCATTTGTGGCAAAGATCATCGCAAGAGAAATTGCCCATAGAATTAGGGTGGTAGGCCTCAAATATATAGTGCATAGAACACACAGACTGTTGGGGATGTTGGTGAGAGTATTCATTTTATGTATGCAACATTTCATAACAAACATGCAGACTATCATACATCTATCATTAAGATGGATGGTAAGCTTTGTGATCAAGTTATTTCTATTTCTATTGACCTTGGATCTAATTATAGCTATGCATTAGAGGAAATTTTAGCCTAAAAGTTCCCATGAAATTTTAATGTAATTTCCATGTCATAACATGTAAACCAATCAAAATTCTTTAAATTTAAAAAGAGGTACTTGTAAAAATTTTGGAGGGAAAGAAGAAAAACTATTTTTTTAATTGTATTTTTGGCTTATCTCCTTATAGGTTTATTCAAATTTCAAGTGTATACACTCATTCGATGTAGAATTAAAATTTAAATTGAACGATTACCCATCGCACATACTTTTTAAAAGACACACATTGATAAAAATTGAAGATACATTAAAAAGTGTGTTCAATACAATTTGAGTACTAGTAAAATGGCATGTTATAGGAGGAGAAATATAGTTTATTCCTCGTATTTAATTTATTACTTTGGGGTTATAAATAAAAAGTGGATCGTAAGACATGCACTCTTAGTGGCCCATATCCTCCTATTATTACTTTTTTCTATGACTATTGACTCTACCACTTTCTTTCTATTTTCCAATATATGGATCCTCTATTAGTTATTCATGAACCATCAAAAAATTCCCCTCTTCTCTTTATTGACACAATCATTTAAATTCCCTTTACATTTCCTTTTCTTAGCTTTTGAGGCATGCTAGTATATATAGAGATGCTTTAAGAGTATGTGTTTGTTGTTAATATTTGTGATCATCTTCATTGTCAACATCACAATAAATAGTCTATTTTTAAGGTTATTGCAAAGCCAAACAACAAATTTGTGTATGAGACTCCTTTGTTTGTAGGACAAGAGGCTTGCAATTTGATTGTTGAAGTTTAAGAATGTGTACATACTCTATCCTCTTTGAGAAGATATTGATTATAGTTGGTGTGGGTATATTATCTTAGTTTAGTATAAATGACTTAAAAAATGTTTATAAAATCTAAGTAAATTATATTATTATTATATTATTATTATATTATTATTGATTAATATATAGATAGATAAAGACTATATTATAGATATTTGGTTGAAGACAAGTTTTCCCACTAATTTAAGTTAATGAACTATCACAACCACATCAGTAAATGTGCTTCATATAAGCAAATCGATGTCATTTTCCATTTGCTATTTCATACACTTTCCATATATGATATACTATTTGTTATTTTACCATGATGTCATTTGTTATTTGATAACTTGCATGGAATTTCATAATTGCATTAAATAACTAGCATAACTATTTAAATTAAGTGGTTAATGATATCCATCAAAATGCTTATCTACAATTTCTATGATTGAGAATTTGTAAGTCTAAGACAAGAGTGGAGGTGGGAAATATAAAAATTGTTTGGAAACCTTTGATTTCATCCATTAGATCATATATGCGACCAAAAATATTCTCATATTATTAAATTTAGACTATCTATAATTTTTTATATTTTAAATAATGAAAAATGAAAAATAAAAAAATAAAAAAAATAAAAACCTATTTCAAAATAAAATGTATCTATCAATATAAATATGAAATTATCAATAAATGAGATGAATAATTAAAATTAATCAATGTAAAAACTCAACCAAAGGATGCCCACCTATTTTATGATCATAAAATTAGAATAAATGAGATATTAATCTATCAACATCCAATAACAAGAGTATTAACATAATGAAATAGACACAAAATAGTATTATCAGCATAATGAAGTGGTCATACATGACAGAATGTTGGGCATTGAACTTCTACTCTATCATCGTCTTTAAAAGTGATATGTTCTTTCTTTTTTATTTCATTGTGTGACATATGGTGTCCATGAAGAGCTATTAGTTTTCTCCCATACAAAAAAGTTTTAGGAGTTTTATACTGTTAACCTTCGCTTTATGATTAAAATTTTCGCCAACATCATTGTGTTGCCGCATACCCATCACATGGATCAAGGGGTGTCATCTGTGCTTAAGGACTCTATGTACGAAAGATCTATATGAGATATCTTGTGAATGTGACTGCTCCATCTGATTTGTTGACAAATGATGCAAGTAGATCAATCGTCCGTCAATGACATGCATCATTTAATGAATACGAATGAAATGTATCATTCATTTTTCAGCTCAATTGTTTTCCTCATAATATTTCAAAGCTCACCTACATTTATATAGCTGAAAATTCAACTCAAATGTTCATTTGATCATTCATTTGGATTTAAGAAGCTTGTTTCCCTTCCCAAAATGTTTGAGAGAAATAATGATATGCATGAGTTCTACTTTGTTCAAAATATTTGAAACGAAGATAGTTGAAAAACTTTCAGATAGCGTGCTAGGGAATTATCTGGCAAAAGATTTTCTATCAGAAATTGGGAATGATCTGCCTGATTTACTCACAGTAATAGTGGAAGCCATGAGTAATGAGAGGCTGGATGACAATGTGATGATGTTTTCACATAAAGTTTTCATACCTTTAACCAAGGCCTGAATTCATGTTTCTATTGCACTTTTGCTCTGTCGCAAAGAACGGGTTAGAAAACGTACCTAAGCTCGATGAAAGTGTCACAAAATTTGGTTGCAATGAGGCGCTTTTTACGTTGGGAGACAAGCCAAAGCTTATTTATATGGAAGCCATGGAGGAGGTAATATTTAAGCAGTATTTGTTGTTTGAAATGGACGACTACTTGGTAAACTATTTTACACGTATCAATACAAATTTGATGTATTAGTGGTTGAATCAAATCAAACAATCAAATCTTCAAACTATTTTTCTTAACTTGACCAAATTTGGTTATTATGATTAAAATTTGACTCATCATAAAGGAATACAACACAGGTTTTTCATATGCCATGCCACGTTTATTATGTTTTTCCTCTACCCTGCTATGGTTATTATGTTTTCCCTCTGGGGGCCATGAATATTGAACTTATTAGGTTTGTCCTTTTCCCTACCATGGATACGACTACTTGGTAAACTATTTTACACGTACCAATACAAATTTGATGTATTAGTGGTTGAATCAAATCTTCAAACTCTCTTTCTTAACTGAACCGAATTTGGTTATTATGATTCAAATTTGACTTATCATAAAAGAATACAACACAAGGTTTTCATCTGCCATGCCATGGCTATTATGTTTTTCCTCTACTTTGCTATGGTTATTATGTTTTTCCTCTACCCTGCCATGAATATTGAACTTATTAGGTTTGTCCTTTGCCCTACCATGGATTTGGTAGATTTATATGTGTCTAATGATATTTAGCTAAATTTCTCTAAAATGGAAATAAGCCAGAGATATTGTTATTAGAAGAACAACTTTCATGTTATTAAAGACATAGATGTAGTCTCTTTTACATTATATGTGTGATTATTTTGAATGTAAACTCATTAAATAACCCTACGATTTTAATTTTGTAAGTAACCCAATATGGCAAGACGAGTATTGGGAGAATCATTGGTATTGGTGAGACCAAGGTGACCCTGCTTTTGCTGCATTCAAGATTTGTTGAAGCAAACCAGACTGTCGAATTCCAACAACCCCAAAATGAATATGTTTGCCAAGGAAAGGATAATTTTTTTTCAAATTTTAGTTTGATCTAGGGAAATGTGATAGAATGACATTATTATGTTTCTAATTTTGTATTGGGTACTTTTGAGTGCAGGAACAACCTTGGTGCAAAATCGACAATAGGTGCAACGCTACCAAGCTAGTTGCAGTAACATAGGGTAAATGTGTATCTTGAAAACTTCGAAGACTTTGAAGGGATAGATTATGATTTTTTCGCCATGCTCTCTAAATACTATGGATGCAAAATTGCAAGTCATGCAATGGCAGCTCCCAACCAAAAGCTATTGCAAGAAAACAACAATAATAGGAGGGACTTAGGAGACATTGAAAATATGGTGGGAGCTCTGAATGCCAAACGCAATATCAACAAAGATGGAGTCACATAAAATGTTGTTTGATGTTATTTACTTGTATATGAGGTCATATGTAGTAAATCAATCCCTTGTCACTAGTCTTTCTGTAGCTGGGTTTTTGTTTTTGCAATTTCCTTGTTGTTCTATTTATTGGCTTCTACCTCAAATATTTGTTTATAAACTTGTTAATCTATTGATTAATAGGAGGTCGTGAGTAAACTTGGTTTTCAATGAGAACAAGGGAGCGAGTTCCAGGACTTAGGTAAATTTAATTAGAACATACAATGAAACCCTAATGAAAAATTGTTTTCTAGTAGAATTGTTGAACACAAAGTCTAGGGTTTTTTAAAGGAACAATCTGCAGATTGGTAGAGCTACATTAAGGCTAGACATCCTAGGTGGTCCACGTGTTTTCTTGATCTTATTACCTACTATTATGTTCATCTTGAATTTTTTAGTTTGTTGCTTTTCTTTTATTTCGGGGATCCAATTATGTTCTCTATTTTCTCACCCTTTTTATGTTTTTCAATTTGATTCTTGCAATCCCAAGTAGAGGCCATTATTGTGAGGGAAAAAGCAAGAGCACATGCAGAAGTAGTCCAGGGAAACAAGAAGAGGTGCGTGAATAGAAAAAGGGTTCAATATGGCTCTAGTATGGAGAAGGATACTTCTATTTCTTTCAGTGATAATGTAGACTTGGGTGCACAAGAAGGTGATTTAAAAACACCTAGACAACTCAAAGCAAGGAAATCTAGAGCACCATCTCTGACTACAACACTAACAACTCGAAGTGAGGTATGTCTTGTTTCTTCTTTATAAGTTTGATTAGATATTTGATGTTTTTCTTTGTTTAGCGATAGTTTAAATCCAAATATACGACCAAAGAAATACCCACATGCCACAGCCACACAAAAATACTAGCAGGTTTTACAGATTTGTGTATATGTGTGATGTAAGCGGAATAAAATTTGTTACTAATCTTGATAAGGTTATTTAAAGATGCATGCAGGGACTCAGTTTCCAATGTTCACAAAAGTCAGTATCCAACGCTCACAAATCAGGAACTACCGAAGCATCTCTACAGTGTTTGAGAAACTTTAGGTTTGTGACTCTTGAACGTATCGTAGTAGAATTGTTAGATAGACAGAAATAACGGTGAAGTAACGGTGATGTGATTCTAAATGATTCAAAAGCCGTCGTAAAATATCTTCTTCAGAGCGCATTCTTTGTCATGATTGTCTGCTAATGTTTCTTTCTACACTACAAAGACGAGGAATTCATCATGAAATAAAGAGTGTGCAATTAAATTATTTTAAATTGTAACTATTTATAAGTATAGCGTTTTTTTGTTAGTTTGATTTACATAAATTTGAACATTGAATATTGAATATTATGGTTTATATCATAATAAAGTGATAGCCAATTGAATGGTTCCCCTTTAAAATTATTTATAAATAAGTAAAAGGAATTTGGTAATATAAAATTTGATGAATTTATAAAAAGTTTAGTTTATTGTTTTTCTTTTTTTTAATTATGTAGATTTTTATGGCTCAAACTTATGATTTAACAAATTTTTAATTGATTAGAAATATATTTAAGAAGAGGGTTATTTTAACAATAATAACAAGACATAAAACTATTACAAGGAATGGAAGACCATGATGTCATTTGCATGAATTGAAGATGAAGAGGGAGTGTCTCAATTATTCTTCCCAACCATTTAAAATACGCTCAATTAACATCTTTATATATTAATAATTAAATAGCTAATATAGAATATGGACATTTTCACTTATACAAATATGACATGTTAAAATGTGATTATATGATATTAAATTGTTGATAATTAAATACTCCATTTCAAACAAAAACATTTATATATTTGTTTTTGCTAGATAATATGAGTATTGAGATAACTCATAGGTTGATTACCTAACTCTATAGCTGGATTACCTTGACTCGATTTTTGCTAGTAGATTTATGAGTATTGAGATAACTCATAGGTTGATTACCTAACCCTATGGCTGGATTACCTTGACTCGATTTTTGCTAGTAGATTTTCCGATCAACATAAGTGCCTAAGAGAGCACCTTCTCACCTGTTACTCTAAGCCAAACAAATGAAAAAGATATATTATTTTAACAAAATGGCTTTTAAAAATTAATTAAAATACGTAAAATTTGTTACACACTTTGGCGATTCTTTACTCAACGCCAAATGGGTGAAAAAGATGTATATTTTTAACCAAAAAAATCCCTTAAAAATTAATTAAAATATGTATAATTAGTTGCATTCTTTCACGATTCATTGCATTATTTTATTTTCTTTAAATTATTTATAAAAATTTAGAACTAGAGGATGATTATGAACCTTAATTAATGTTGGTGCCCGTTTCATATAAAAAAACGTTAACGTGGTTGTTAAAAAAAAATTCATATAAAGAAACGTTAATGTGATTGTTAAATTTTTTTTCAGCTAAGTTGCTGATTGCTGGTTATATGATTAACCATCAAAATTCTTTGTCAAGAATCCCACTCACCAATGATAGGGCAAGGTACCGAAATCAGCATGTTAACATAAGAATCAATATTACGTAATTACCATAAACTAAATTACAAGAGCATGTAGCGAAAGCATTGCTACCAATATTAGAATACCATAAACTAAACTACAATAACATGTAGCGAAAGCATTGGCAGCTAAATTAAAGCCGCTAGGAAAAATAGGAAAGCCACTGTACATAAAGCCCCACGGTACCTAGCCTCTTCCTACGCTTCATCGCTAGAGTATAGAGGAAAGCATACCCTCAAGCTTGGATAAGCACACAGCGGAACTTGCCTTGGAATTGTGATCCCACACACCTCCGTCATATCAACCTGCGACGGGTCACCTTCAACTCTCTACTCAAAAATGTGCATCAGCTGAGCCACTGCGAGTTCAATCGTGGGAATAGCCATGGGTGCTCCTGGGCATCCTCTCCTTCCTCTCCCAAATGGAATCGTAATGAAGTCTGATTGATCTGTTAAATTCACATGTTCGTCTTTCATGAATCTCTCAGGCTTAAATTCGGAAGCATCTGCCCCCCACACATTGACATCCCTTCCTATAGCCCACACATTCACAATCAACATTGTTTTCTTAGGGATAGAGTATCCGCCTGCTGTAACAGACTCTACAAATTCATGAGGAATGGCTAGCGGAAGTGCTGGGTATAATCTTAGCATCTCTTTCACTACGCAGTGGAGGTATTTCATCCTCACTACATCGGATTCAATCACTTGGCGATGTTTGCCCACTACATCTTCGATTTCTTGCTGCAATCTCTTCATGGCATGTGGATGCCTGAGCAGCTCACTCATTGCCCATTCTAACGTAGTTGATGTTGTGTCCGTCCCGGCTGTGAACATTTCCTGCATACAATTAATGCAAAAATTTGATTGATTTAAGTTCTAACGAATGATGATAAAAAATGATAATAGAATGGCTCAGGGCCTAGAGACACACCATCACAAGAGCCTTGATAGTTTCCCTTGTGATTTTGGAGTTGGCCTCAGCTTTCTCCAGCAGCACATCCACGAAATATTTGACGTGAGGCTCTTCGTCCTTCTGGTGATTGGAAGTCGTGGTGTCATGCCCTGAGGAATCGGGCGCTCCGCACGACGGGCGGGCGGCCCGCACGACGGGCAAACATGTCTTCACCCGGCAGTGGGCACGACCCGGGCGCAGCGAACAGGCACCGGGCGAGGCTACACGATCATATGGAGGACGAGTTGATGAATGACAAGGGGCTCCGCGCACAATGGGCGGGCGACCCGAGGGCAACCCGCGCCCGAGAGGCAGACACCATGAACGAAGGCTTCAACATAAGACGAGACAACAGACTGAACGCACACGGGTTCCGTGGGGGAAACGAATTTGGGATTCGGCACAGGTCGGGCAGGCACGGCCGTCTACCCAGTGACCAAACGGAGGACCCACGGGCGGAACGACCTGTGGTGGAGTCGTGTTGTGGGTGGTGCACTGGGCGCACACCCGGTTGACAGTTCGGACAGTGCGGACGTATAACAGTTCGGCGAGCGAATAGTTCGGGCGTTCAGGCAGTGCGGACGTATAACAGTTCAGCGAGCGGGCAGTTTGGGCGTTCAGGCAGTGCAAACGGTTAACAGTTCAGCAGTTCGGGCGTTCGACGTATGAACGGTTCAGGTGTTGAACGAACGAAACGTGACAAGCAGGCGGAGGGATGCACGAAAGGTGCGCCCACCTGCCCCGAACGACGTCGTGCAGAGTTGGTATGGCGTTGGCGGAAAGGCACACAGGTGCACCCGAACGAACTCGAGTGTGGCGACATCAAACGGACGTGAGGCAGCGAACGCGAACAGTGGGCGAAGTGGCAGCGCGGTCTGACGATGGGGGAGGTCACACACAAGTTACGAACGGGCACGAGTGAGGCCGAAAGGGATATACCCTTTGGCGTGGGCGGCTTTGTGTTACAAAGGCCGACCCACCAAACGGGGAGACATGGCGGTTCACATAAAAAACACGTCGGCTTTATTATGAAATGGGGCGAGTGTTGTAATTTTGGGGGTCGGCTTTACAACCGACACCCCTACTCAAATGGCGGTGGCAAGCCTATATGTAGGCGAGGCTGAGGTTCATTTGGAGCATCGACCGGTGACTCAAGTCTCTCTCACAACAAGAAGAGCGCAGTTTGGTTGTGCGCAGTTGGCACAGATGTAAGGACGCAGCTCGGTTTTGGACAGACGGTGAAGTGGGGTCGAACGATAAGGATATGAACAGCATATTATGCCAGTCTTGCCACGAAGTCGCATGATGAGATTGCGCACTTAGTCATAGGGGACGGTATATGTTGAAAGGTTGTTCTAAGCCTGTTGTAAATTGAACTATCGTGCAGGCCGTGGGCGCACGTATGTTGTAATTGTTGGAAACTATAATAAAAGCATTGTGGGCGGACTCGTTCGAGAGTTGCCCCTCCCAAACATAATTATATGTCAATGTACTGTGTTCGGTTTTGCATTGCATGATAAGTTATGTTGTGGATTTAAATCGGTTACAAGACTTATAATTCAATTATAGAGTTAATTCAATTATAAGTGTAAATCAGTGGTGAAATTATAATGTTATAATTTGGTTACAAGGATTAACGTGTATACTTATTCAAAGAAGTTGAATTAAGTATCGTGTGAAGGCGTAGTCCATATGTACTTCTATTGAACAAATAGAGTACATGGTGGTGCCACATCCGCCCAATAAAAAAAAAAAGATTGGGGCATGACAGTTGGTATCAGAGCTCGGTCAAGAGCTGGTGGAGTAGATTGCTCGTGGGAACTTAGACATCCAAGCGAAAATTGCAGGTGATTTGGAGAAGACAATGAATGGTCGACACCAGGTCACAAAAGAATAAAAAAATGGCAGCCAATTCTCAAGCCGGGTCTAGTCATGCGATGAAGGACGCGGTGAGGGATACAACCCTTGAGTTCATTGACAAGGTAATTGGGAGAATGGAGACTTTGGAAAACTCTTGGAACCAAGAGGTGGATTCACTTAACAAGGAACGGGAGACCATCTCAAAAGTCAAAGAGAAACTTCAAGAACTCCGGACGCAGCATGATGAGCTCAAGACACAGTTCGAGTACACTGATTACTTGTGTACGCAGCTTGAAGGAAGGGTAAAGGAGGTCGAGGAATCAAGGGATCAAGGGCTAGCAGAGCTCGTGAACTTGAAAGGGACTCTCGACAAAGCAAACAAAGCTCTTGAAGAAGCTCAAGATGAGATTGCAGTATTAAAGAGGGCCGTGAAGCACAACTCAGGTGGAGGAGTGCCTCATGTAAAGGTCAAAGAACCGGAGTCTTACGATGGGGCAAGGAGCGCAAAAATCCTCGGCAACTTCTTATGGGATGTGGAGCAGTACCTAGAACGGTTGAACCTACCTAAAGGGGAAGCGCAAGTCAAGGTAGCCGCCCAGTTCCTAACTAGTGATGCTAAGATGTGGTGGCGAAGGAGGGCCGATCAGATTACCAATGGTAGTGTTGATGACATCACTTCGTGGGATGACATGAAGAAAGCCTTGCAGTCACACTTCAGTCCTTAGGATGAAACGTGGGAAGCAAGGACCAAGATTAAGTTCATCAAACAAACCGGGAGCTTACAAACCTATCAGCAAGAATATTCAAGCGCGGTGCTGGAACTTCCTGACATGGCCGAGAAGGACAAGGTTTTCAATTTTATTATTGGGTTGAAGCCTTGGGCCCGTAATGAGGTGAAGAGACAGAAAATTAGGATGCTTGAAGAGGCCTTCGCTGCAGTTGACAGGCTCGTAGATCAGTACGATGAGACTTCTAATGAGAAAAAGAAGCTTGATAAGCCAAAAGAAAAGAAAAAGGAAGGCACTCCAAAGGCGGATAATGCTCCAAAGGAGAAGAAACCTTTGATATGCTGGGTATGTGCAGGACCACACATGGCTAGGAACTGCCCTTCTAAACCAAAAGTGGCCGTTGTTGCTCAAGAGGAAGAGGAGGACAATGCTTCCGTAGGAATGATGCAGATCCTCGGAGCCTCTGCCACTATGGAGATAACCTCTTGGAGGAATCCGGAAAGGAACAGATTGGAATATGTGCGCATGAAGATTGGTGGGACGGAAGTACTCACGATGGTTGATAGTGGAGCTTCACACAATTTCATGAGCGAGGACACCCTAAGGAGACTTGGTCTAAAGTTTGTGCCAGTGGAAGCACATATGAAGACCGTAAATTCTCCTCCAACTGCAATCCTTGGCATAGCTGAAAAGGTGGACACGGTGCTTGGTGAGTGGTCCGGGAAAGTGGACTTCACCATAGTACGGATTGATGACTATGAGGCAGTGCTGGGGATGGAATTCATGAAGCAATTCGAAGCTATGGTAGTGCCACATCTGAGGAAGCTCTTCATTTATGATGGGAGAGAGGATGTGCCCATTGGTGTTCCTACCGTGGGTATGACTAAGCCAGATCATAAACTAGGAGGAATGCAAATGGAGGACAAGGAAAAGACAAACAAGCGGTTGTCTACCATGGAGACAAAGCTTGTGGAACAAGCGTTGGTCATCTAATCACTTTCAGATAGCATCTTGGATTTGTCAAGAAGGCTAGAGTTGGTGGAGGACGATGACAATGAGGACGATGTATATGTGAGACCGAACATCCAGAAGGGAGATCGGGAAGCATATCTACGACGAATGGAGGTTGAGGATCCAGACAGGTGGATCGAACTGATTAGTGAGAGAGAGCCACCTGGCTCATCTCCTTTGCAATCTTCTTAGATGATATGGAGGAAGGGCTCATTGTTGGCTGCTCAAGGCAGTGAGCCCTCAGGTTCATTGGGCAGGTATGATGATCCCAGCATGCGGCGGAAAAATGGGGCTTCCATGGACCTGGGCAGGGGATCATGAAGTAAGTGTGGACACATAGTCGAAATGTGTGACACTTGATTATATGCAGATGCAGTTGGTGGCCTGATGGAGACAGGATTGTTGAGGAGTCTACATTATGGTTACTGATGATTTTGGTAGGGAGCTACCGGGATGAATTATTGTCGGGACGACAACGTCTTAGGGTGGAGGAGGATGTCATGCCCTGAGGAATCGGGCGCTCCGCACGACGGGCGGGCGGCCCGCACGACGGGCAAACATGTCTTCACCCGGCAGTGGGCACGACCCGGGCGCAGCGAACAGGCACCGGGCGAGGCTACACAATCATATGGAGGACGAGTTGATGAATGACAAGGGGCTTCGCGCACAACGGGTGGGCGACCCGAGGGCGACCCGCGCCCGAGAGGCGGACGCCCTGAATGAATGCTTCAACATAAGACAAGACAACAGATTGAACGCACACAGGTACCGTGGGGGAAACGAGTTTGGGATTCGACACAGGTCGGGCAGGCACGCCCGTCTACCCGGTGACCAAACGGAGGACCCACGGGCGGAACGACCTGTGGTGGAGTCGTGTTGTGGGTGGTGCGCTGGGCGCACACCCGGTTGACAGTTCGGACAGTGCGGACGTATAACAGTTCGGCAAGCGGACAGTTCGGGCGTTCAGGCAGTGCAGACGTATAACAGTTTAGCGAGTGGGCAGTTTGGGCGTTCAGGCAGTGCGAACGGTTAACAGTTCAGTTATTCGGGCGTTCGACGTATGAACGGTTCGGGTGTTGAACGAACGAAACGTGACAAGCGGGCGGAGGGATGCACAAAAGGTGCAACCACCTGCCCCGAACGACGTCGTGCAGAGTTGGTATGGCATTGGCGAAAAGGCACACAGGTGCACCCGAACGAACTCGGGTGTGGCGACATCAAACGGACGTGAGGCAGCGAACGCGAACAGTGGGCGAAATGGCAGCACGGTCCGGCGATGAGGGAGGTCACACACAAGTTACGAACGGGCACGAGTGAGGCCAAAAGGGATATACCCTTTGGCGTGGGCGGCTTTGTGTTACAAAGGCCGACCCGCCAAATGGGGAGACATGGCGGTTCACATAAAAAACACGTCGGCTTTATTATGAAATGGGGCGAGTGTTGTAATTTTGGGGGTCGGCTTTACAACCGACACCCCTACTCAAATGGCGGTGGCAAGCCTATATGTAGGCGAGGCTGAGGCTCATTTGGAGCATCGACCGGTGACTCAAGTCTCTCTCACAACAAGAAGAGCGCAGTTCGGTTGTGCGCAGTTGGCACAGATGTAAGGACGCAGCTCGGTTTTGGACAGACGGTGAAGTGGGGTCGAACGATAAGGATATGAACAGTAGATTATGTCGGTCTTGGCACGAAGTCGCATGATGAGATTTCGCACTTAGTCATAGGGGACGGTATATGTTGAAAGGTTGTTCTAAGCCTGTTGTAAATTGAACTATCGTGCAGGCCGTGGGCGCACGTATGTTGTAATTGTTGGAAACTATAATAAAAGCATTGTGGGCGGACTCGTTCGGGAGTTGCCCCTCCCAAACATAATTATATGTCAATGTATTGTGTTTGGTTTTGCATTGCATGATAAGTTATGTTGTGGATTTAAATCGTTTACAAGACTCATAATTCAGTTATAGAGTTAATTCAATTATAAGTGTAAATCGGTGGTGAAATTATAATGTTATAATTTGGTTACAAGGATTAACGTGTATACTTATTCAAAGAAGTTGAATTAAGTATCGTGTGAAGGCGTAGTCCATATGTACTTCTATTGAACAAATAGAGTACACGGTGGTGCCACACCCGCCCAATAAATTGGGGCATGACATGCGGCCATGCAATGAGCAACGTGGTCGTCTATTATTTTCTCCACAAACTCATTGAATGTTTTATGGATTTTCTTCATGCGCCGCTTGATACCTTGCGAATCAAGCCAATCCAAATAGGGAATAAAGTCTCCGATGGGAAAAGCCCCCACCGCAGTTATCAGGTCTACTAACAAATCCTTGAAACCTTTGAAATCGCCAGCCAAATCATCGTCAGAAAATGTCCTCCCGTCCTCCCCGCCAGTATCCGCCAAATTATATTGGAGTTGAGAGTAGAGAGGGCCTTGCTAATATTCACACCCATTATTCCGCTCTCACTCTGCTCCCAAATTGAACGGATCATCGCAGATACTTCTTCGTCTCGCACACCCTTGAACGACTCAATTCTTTTGGCAGTCAGCAGTTCTAACGCGCATATTCTCTTCATTTCCCTCCAGTGATCTCCATAGGCAGCGAAGGCCACATCTTTAGAATTGAAAAACATTAATCTCCCAGCGGCTTTTGGAGGTCGGCTGGCAAAAATCAAGTCATGAGTTTTGAGAAACTCTTTGGCTATGTCAGAAGAAGAGATGACCACGGTAGGGACAGAGCCTAAGCGCAGAAAGAAAATGGGGCCATATTTATCAGCAAGGGCTTTAAGAGCACGGTGAGCAGGAGGATCAGTTGGAAGAGATTTCCGACGATTGGCCATGGAAAGGGTCCTGGAGGCAACCTGGCCCTAATCCTTCTCTTATGCAATAAGAGTATAAAAAATAAACACAAAAATAAACCAACACTACCTGCTGTAATATGAAATTCCATATCGGACACACGTTGGTAACTGACACGCTGAATGAAAGGCAGAAGCGTATGCTATTTATAGCCGCCATAAGGTCTATCAAAGCTTAGTGAATTTCAAATAATGAAGCAAATGGTACATAAATTTCAAATAATTCAAAACCATGCACAAATCTATTTTATTGGATCTTATGAAAATATTAGATTATTCAGAATTTTTCGATATTTTATTTTAAAGCTAAAAAACAGTAAAGAAATTATTTTTTATATTAAATTTTCTTATGGTATGAAAGTTAAAAGCCTTGTTTATTTGGATTTTTGGTGCTTTTAGAATGGTTTATATTTTT
>APFE030568423.1:38952-60320 GCA_000404065.3 Pinus taeda
GTAATAATAATTTTAATATTATTTTTGTTTTGTAAAATTATCTCTTCTTTTATTTAGCAATGGTTTAATCTAGACAATACATCCCTCTCCCAAAAGTGGGGATTTTGGCTAGAGTTGAAAGCAATTTTAAGAAACCTCTTCATTTCCATGATGTTTAACTTCTTCATATATACAACATACCTAGTCATGGCCATGCTTTCAATGGGGAAAGACTATCTTCAATCATGAGGACAGGATAGGGAGTGTTACATTTAATCTTGATATTTTCGGTTATAAAACCTTAAGGTGTGCTATATCTTCCTCCATGTATCTTTATAGTTATTGCAGCCCTTAACTTCACACAGGTATAAAATAATAAGAGTGATAAGAGTCTCCAGGAAGAGTTCATTTTTATCTCATATCTAAAAATATGTAAACTTATAGTTATTTTCAAGCCTATAATAAGTTTTCTATCCTCTATTTATTCTTTTCTCATTGCGATAATACTAATTCGGCTTATGATGGATATAGATTCCCAGATATTTGTATCGTGGAACTTCTTCCAAATAGTTGTTGTAATATATGAGAGTATCATAAGTAATTTTTTTGGATTTAATTGTCATGAATTTAGTCTGGACAATATTAGTGGTCTTAATGACTCCTGGTCAAAGAGAAAATATCATTAACATAAACGAAGAGGGTTACAACAATACTAATGAAGTGTTGTGCCAACACAACCTATATCTTCAATTAATAAAAAATAGAATTACAAAAATATATCTGCAATTAAATCTATTTAAATTTTACAATAAAAGAAAATCACTTCAATCATTATTTTTTTTGTTATTGATATATGATATCATATAAACGATATTTTTGCATTTTCTGTGACACCACTGGTTCTTAATGCATCATAATGTTACATTTTTATATTAAAGCAGTGCATAATACCTTTCTAAAATAAAATTAAAATTTAATTTCATATATATTTTATTTAACCTTAAAAGTAAAACATAAACCATAAAAAATACCACATCATATTTTACATTTTAAAACAATTTACACCAGGAAAAAAAATTTGATTACTTTCTGATCTTTGAAAAGCTCTAATCATTATATGTCAACGGCATGCTATGCCTCGGAAAGAAATAAGTAATAAAAAATCTAAAGCATCTGTGAATACAACTTACCACATTATATTTTACACTTTAAAACAATTTACACAGGGAAAAAATTGATTATCTCTGATATGAATCTTTCTAATTTTGAGAAACTCTGATCAACTGCATAATCAAAAATCAAAAGCATCTCTGAATACAACAAAAACGTCGTCACTTTGAGCCAATCAACAAAAGCGATGTAATTAACGATGCAAAAGCGATGTAATTAACGATGCAAACTCTATCAATATGGGAAACTGACGAACGTTTCTGGCAAGTCTATCAATATAGTTGAAAAATGATACCATGTTCCACCGTTAACAAATTATGTGAAGCCCGTTTAGCATTCAGCCTCTTTTTGATTCAGCAAATCCCAGATGGGCAAATTTATATAAAATACTCCCGAATAATTTTAAAATGGAAAAATATATATTTAAAGAAAAAAAAAAAAAATATAATGTTATTTTTAAATAAATAAAAAAATATTAATATTAATTTTGTTTTAATCAAATTTGAAATAAAAATAATTGTGAACGTTAATATCTTTTAATTGTATTAGAAAAATCATAAGCTAACTACAACTATCAAGAAGATATGGAAATATTAATGGTTTTGGGAATGGTTAGATTGATTAGAGGGGTAAGATTTGTTTGTGTAGCCACTTCTTTATGTTCTTCCACCCCAACATGATAATATTTTTTTAATGTTTTGTAGATGTTAAAGTATGTTAATATTTTATACAAGCTGCAAATAATATTAATAATAAAGAAATAATGACTCGATGAATAATTCACATAACATGAATTTTACATTTTAAAGACTAATATTGTGTAAGATATCAATAATAGAGAAATAATGATGCAATGAATAATTCACATAACATGAATTTTACATGTTTAAAGACTAATATTGTTTAAGGTAAGGTATTTATTTATCAAGAAGAAAATCTAGCTTACAACCCACTCCACCCATCTTTCAGGTTGCCTTGATATATCTATCTAGGTTTACAACCCAGTCTAATCAACTCTCTAGCTGCCCTAGATATATTTTATTATGGGGCCATTACGTTTGTTATATAAATTTATATAAGTTTTGAAAACGAACAATGTTATGCAAGCTTCCAAAATATTCACATGATATAATTTTATTTCATTTTTACAATTTTTTATAATTTTGTTGTCACAAATTCTAAGAATCTTCACCTCTACAACAATTTACTTGATATCTTTCCCAAGCCCTTTCATCACCTCTTCTATAAACAAAGGTAAGCTAGACATCACCACAATCGTAAGCTAGACACCACCACAATTTCTATTACAACACTGGCTTTGTAAACATGTCTACAAATTTCCTTGAGTGTGGTCTATCTTAAGAGATACTCCACCTCTATCAATAATTTGTGTTACAAAATGATACCCAATATCAATACGCCTAGTCTTACTATGATAATATGGATTATCACAAAATATTGTTAAATCATCCTACATTCTTCCAACCTCACCCAAAAGGCCCATTCAATCAAATTTCCTCCTTGCAAGCATGTGAGACAATGATATATTTTACCTTGGTAGTGGATAAAACAATTGTTTCTTGAAGCTTTCACATCCAACTAATATATTCTCTTGCAAGAATAAAGACATAACCTCAAGTGGATCTCCTATTGTCCAAATTACCTATCAAATATGAATCAACATTACTACAAATAAAATCACTACAACCATTAAATGTGTTGCAATAATCACTTATTCCTCTATGATACCAAATCACTTGTTCCACTCCATTTCAATGCTCTCTTTCTGGATTTTCCATGCACCTACAAGCAACGCCCACTTCATATAAAATATCTTCTCTAGTATATATGATCGCATACATCAAACTTCTTACTACATTAGCATATGATACATGAGACATATAATCCTCTTCTTCCTCATTACTAGGACACAAAACTAAAGAAATGTTAAAATGAGAAGCTAAAAGCATATTTATAAGTTTCATATTATTTATTTTGAATTTTACAAACATTTTCTTGTTATAGTTCTATTGTGAAAACTAAAGCTTACAATTTTTATTGTCTCTCTATATTTCTATGCCTAAGATTTGTTTTGCTACCACTATATCCTTCACATAAATGGTCCTAGCCATATGAGTCTTCAACATGCTGATATCATCCATTATTTTTCCCATATTCACTGTTAGTAATATCATGCCTGGTTATGAAGGAATCAAACTTCTAATGATGATGACGATGATCACTAACATCCAAAAATACTTAGATGGTATACTAAGCGTTAAGGAGGTAAGAGGTTAATTAGAATAAAACTCCAAAATAAGTGAGAGAAGTGTTCCGAGATCGCCAAATGTTTTCTAACTTAAAAGGTCAACAAGGTTAGTATCAACGAAAATATTTTGAAAATTAGATCAAATGTGAGTATACAAATGGCAATTTAAGAGAAAGTGATTTTCATCTTCAATGCTTTTGGCATCGCACCATTGATAAACTCTTTCATCCCAACATGTTTTGGGAATTTACCAACTCCCAATTTTATTGTGGAGCTCATGAGAATTAGTTCTAATTTTAGCAATGTTCATTTTTTTCTTAACACTAGTTAAGACAAAAAGATAATTTTGGTTTTCTAGATTGAGGTTGATCACCTCCTTATAATATATTACTTTTTTTCCCCTCTAACTCTTTATTTCCCCACAAATTCACATTAAATGGGGAAGTAATAATATGTTTAATATTATCCTTATTTCCCCCAATGTGCTAGCCAAGCTTGCGCATCCTTATGTCATCCTCACTTGAGTGACACGTAGAGGTTTTTACTAGATTTAGAATTAATTTTAGGAATTCTCTTCGCTTGCATGATGCATAAATTCTTCCTTTCCACAAGGTACCTAGTAATTTCCATGCTTTCAAAGGGGGAAAGGATGGCTTCAATCAGGAGAACAGAATATTGGGTATTTCCTTTAATCTTGATATTGAAGGCTCTAAGCTACTTTTGAATCTGATGAATCTTCCTCTAAGAATCTAAGGATGTATTTCAACTCCACACATCAAATCCATGTAAAATAATAGGAGTTAAGAGAATCTCAAAGAGGATTTTTTTCCCTATATCCAAGGATCTACCAACTTACAATTGTTTTCAACCCCATAGTAAATTTTCCAAACTCCACTTATCTTTTTCTCATTGTTATAATTTCAATTCAGCTTATGATGGATGTTGATTCCTGGATATTTGCATGAATGTACTTCCTCCAAGTAGTGGTTATCATTAATTAAAGTATCATAGGTGATACTTTTGGTTTTAATTATCAACACTTTAGTTTTTTTCAATATTAACAATCATACACATCTTGGAGTAGAAATCTTGGAGGGTTCTTAGTTGGTTGTTAATATCATAATGGATTCTTTCCAAAAGAACAATATTATAGCATAAAGTAGAAGAGTTATTACTATACAAGTGAGTGTGGGGCCAACAAAACCTCCCTCCTCAAAACACACTTCTAGCTCATCAATGTATATTCCAAGGGGATAAGGGACACCCTTGCTTGAATCTGATATTGCAGTCAATTTCTTTTGAACAGGCTTTAGTGGTCCTTATCTTGGATATAATGTTCTCATACAACCTTGTCACACAAACCCTCAATTCAAGAGGAACCATTATATCTTCTCGCCTTTTCCATAGCACCATCCTAGGAATGGTGTCAAAATATTTTTAAATTTAAGAAAACAATAGAAGAACTTAGGTTTATTATTGCACAATTCCTCAAAATTTATCTTAAGAGTAACAAGATGGTCCACAGTTGAGTGATGTCTCTTAAACCTTGTTTTTCTTTGGCTCTTTTAGCATGCAAATTAATTAATAAATAATTTACACCATATTGTGACTATGATTACAAATAACTACATATTTTCACATTTATTTTTATAATAATTAGAAAAATAAATTAAAGTTAATGAAATTTAAAAATGAATGAAACATCAAAGATAAAGATAACTATAAAATTTAGTGCTTTTTATATTTATTAATTCCTCCCATGTAGTGATTATATCAATTGACTAGTCATCAAAATTACTCGATTAAAATGCGATTATAATGATTAGTTGTTAAAATAAGTTGATTAAGATAAATTATTTTAAATCTTGTAATTTTTTTAATAATTTTTAATGGTTTTGTGTAACTATTCTTGGTTTTGGAGCTTTTCACTGAAATAATTGTTTGATTACATCATATTTTTTTTCGATGTTTAAAATGTGTTTTTTAAAGTTATAGCAGGTAGATTATGGTATTTTTAATTATTAAAAATATTTTTAGGATGCGTGTGTGAGAGGAAAGAAATCAAACTCTCTTTGAGCCTAACAATTAGAGTAAGGTTGCCAGTACCAAGCAATTAGAATGAGGTTTCTAGTACTAGGTTAGAGTGAGATTGCTAGTACAAAGTCAATACAACAATATTTACCGAAGGAATTATAGCTCATCATGTCACTTGTAGGGATTTTAACCTAGGAGGGGAAGATGATTGGCATTATGCCAACCACTAGAGATAACCTCAATTGAATATATAATTATAATTATAGTTTTGAATTTTTGGTTCATTAAATTGGTTGACTAGACTAATATACCAAAGTTGGTTGGAGTTGATTATTAAAAAACAATAATAAAAATTAAGAAAAACACAAAATATCATGCGTTTGTTTTGTTTTAGGATTGATGTGCATGTATGTAACATATTCCTGGAACATTCTGTCTTCTTTATGGTGTGGGTGATTGTGATAATAGGCCGGACACCACCACAACTTCTATAACAACATTGGCATTGCAAACATGTCTATATTTTTTTTTGAGTGTAGACCATTTTAAGATATACACATATCCATCGATAACTCTTGTTGCAAAATGATACCCAATATCAATACACCTACATTATGACTATCACAAATAAAACATCTCTTTTTTGAAGCTCTTACATCCAACTAATAAATTATCCTACAAAAATAAAGGCATACCCTAAAGTATATCTCCTCTTATCCAAATTACCTACGAAATATGAATTAAGAGATAATATATTGAAATATTAATAAACATAAAAAAGTTAATATAAATAAATTTAGTAATTTTAATTAGTACATATTATATTTTATAATAAAAATATATATATTTATTAATATATAATAATATATTATATACATTTTATTTATTCTCAGAATTGTTAATAATTAATTAGTCATTTTCGATGTATATCTATTTTATCTTAAAAATTGTGTACAAACAAAGTTATAAATTTATTTGTGTAAAGCTATCTAATATTATTCCATTAACTCTTTACACATTAATCCACTCAAAAAATTATTTGAGATAAAAAACCAAAACATAGAAAAGTTACATAAATAAATTTAGTAATTTTAATTAATACAAATTATATTTTATAATAAAAAATATATAATTATTAAATAGTACATTTTATTTTATTTTAGAAATATATATTAATTAATTAATTAATCAGTCATTTTCAATGTATACCTATTTTATCTTAGAAATTTTGTGCACAAACAAAGTTATAAATTAATTTATGTAAAACCGTGTAATATTATTCCATTAACACTTTATATATTAATCTACACGAAAATATGATGTTAAGTGATCTAGAAACTAGCATTAGCAATTTTGAATTCTAGTAATTGTAATGTAATTTATCTATTACTAGATCAATAGTTATTGTGATATTTAATTACTCACATTCAGAAAAAGATATTTCCGTGTCGTGCTAGGCTTAAAACATGATTTTTCTGCCTCAAATATATTATTATATTTAAAATAAGTGACTTAGAAACTACAATTAGCTATTGTATTAAATATTGCAAAGGAAATGTCATAAGACATAGATTTGAGAAGAATTGTAACATATAAAAAATCATTGAAAATAAATATATTATAGAGATCAAATATGAAGTCTTATATTTACCTTTCACTCTTGAATTAACATTCTATGTTTTATCTTAGTGTTTTCTTTGAGATGTGGAAGCAATCTATTTTAGAGTTTTCCATTAAACAATTGTATATATCTTTGCAATGGATCACTCTTATTTCATTCCTAAAATCCAAGATAGATTTTTTATCATCATGAAATGAATATGGAGAGGAGGCTACAAAGAAGGGGAAAATGAAGAGGAAAAAGAGGATATGAAGAGGCAAAGAAAAACAAAGGAACGACATACCACTATTAAACTTCTAAACTATTTGGTATGCAAACAACCCTCAAGATATAGTTAATTCCACAACACAATACTGATTGATTAAAAAAAGGCCCTTGAAAAATTTAATCAATGAGCAAAACATCTAATTGCAAAGTGGATACCAAAGAACAGGATATAGACATGAAACAATACAATAATATTGATTCTATATACAATAATATATTTAAAAAGCATGATCTATAAATCAAGAATTTCATAATTACCATGACAGTGGAAACATGAATAATATGGTAATCTAGAAAAAGTTTGCAACTTATTCTTATTGGAGAATATCCCACATTTAATGACCCAAAAATTATAAATATCCCCAACCCTACTAGCAAGTAAAAAAGGGTTTAACTTTCAGGTTTGACACTTCACCATCTTTGTTGAGGAGTCGAGTTCACCTCCTATTATCTTGGCATTCATTCCCGACCCAACCTACCTGGTTAGAATGCAAGTGAATGCATATGCAAGTGTATGGAAGGAGAACCTCATTTTTGTTCCAAATGAATAAATAAGAAAGAAATTAATGAATGTAAATGGACGAACAATCTATGTCTTCAAAGACAACGAAATAGATGGATGACATATTCTTATATTTATGTGATCATCTTCTCACACTGTTTAGAAGGTAGTTGAGCATAGTTTTGGTAAGGTGCCTGTATCAAGAACCTTTATAATAGGCTAAAACAAGGGAATCAAATATGCGTTATGAAGTCAAGAATAGTGTCAACATGAATATATGATTTTTCCAAATAATGGCCTCATGGCCATAGAAATTCTTGTTTGTCATAATCAATGGTAATATCTATCTTACTTGGTTGGGGACAAATTTCTCTTAGCAAACCATTTTCTAATGTCTATCTTGTGGATGTTCGATGAACATTGCCCAAACTGTCCTCCTAGAAATGAGTTGGCCAAACTTAATGCTGAAACATATCTCCATGATTGTATTCATCTATGATCTCAAATTCAATCAATGCACTAAAGACAAAACATTACTATAAAACAAAGCAAAACATTAGTTAAAGTAACACAATAGGCCCTCTAAAAATTGAATCAGTGGGTAGAACATCTAAAACTAGCAATGGACATTTTCCACATTGTCATTGTTTCAAAATTGAGTAGCCCTAACTTAAGACTCAAGCACACTTCATCATTATAGGCACATATTTTCTCAACATGGCCTAGGAGGTTCCACACTAACCACTATTAAACTATTCGGTATGCAAACAACCCTCAAGATACTGTTAATTTCACAACAAAATATTGATTGATTAGAAAAATAGGCCCTTAAACAAATTAATCACTGAACATAACATCTAATTTCAGAATGGATACCAGAGAACACTAGACAGATGTGAAACAGTACAATAATACTGAATTTATATACAATAATGTATTTAAAAAGCATGATCTATGAACCAAAATTTTCTAAATTTCATAATAACCATGACAGTAGAAACATGAATAACAGGGTAATCCAGAAAAAACTTGCAACTTATTCTTGTTGCAAAATATCTCACATTCAATGACCCAAAGATTATAAATGTCCCTAACCCTTCCAACAAGAAAATAGAGAGTTGACCTTTCAGGGACAATAGCACTTCACCATCTCAATTAAGGAGTCCAGGTCACCTCTTATTATCTTGGCATTCATTCCCAACCAAACCTACCTGATTAGATGATAAGTGAATACCTATGCAAGTGTATGGAAGGAGAACCTATTTTTTGTTCCAAATGAATAAATAAGAAAGCAATTAATGAATGAAAATGGACGAACAATCTATTTCTTGAAAGACAAAGAAATAGATGGAGGAAAAAATCTTAGATTTATGTGATTATGGTGTTGGTGGACCATATACTTGGAGCGGATATTTCATCCCTTTAAAATTCCCTGAACATGAGATTGAACATAAAGGAACAAACACAAGCATCCCTAGTGTCAGAATAAGGTCACAAATGCAACTCCTATCCAACCATGTGTACAATCATCCCTATTGTCAAAAGAAGTCACAAATGTAACTTTGATCCCAACCAAGAAAACAATCATCCCTAATGTCAACAAAAACTACAATAGGAACCTATCACTTGAGGCTTCGGCCAAATGTATTAAAACACCAGACCAGAGAAATTTGAGCTATGAGTTATAAATATCCAACCATGTTGCAAGGGGATTAGCCACATTTATCTTACTACATTCCCAAATCCCAGAGGACACTAAAATTCCAAAACTATATCAATGGAGTTAGAGGTATGAGATATAAACATCCAACCATATGGCCAGATGTTAATCTTGGACCATGAAACTACTCTGTCAAAAGTAGAGGAAACCCACAAGAAGGTTGCATCAATAAAATCTTGTTTAATGGCACTTGGAAAACACACTTAATAAAATACTTTGCTCAATAAATTTCATACCATTATTTAAAGCAATAGAAACCATACTAACATTCTTACAATAAACTAACAAAGGATGGAAATCATCACTACTTGAAACAAACCAAAATCCTTTCTTAATTATGAATCAAGCTCCAAATTCCATTTCTAGATGTACAAATAGACACCACATTTAGTTATATCATATGATATTGATAGATCACTATAATTATCAATGTTATAGCATCAAAAATAATTTTCCTTATATTCTTAACTTGAGGAATATTCAAACTTGATACAAGCAAAACTAAGTTTTCATGAAATGAAAATTCTTCCTTGGCTTTCACATGACAAGAGTGGAATAAATTCATGGAATAATTTTGAGTCCATGCTCTTGTTGTCTCCTCACAATGAGACCTTTGGCTCTTGTATATATGAGTGATTTCAGGAACAAGAGGATCATCAGGATTTAGGTTAGTCAGAAGAGAGAAAATTAACAAAACCACGCCCGATATTGTCAGTCCAGGACTCCACTATTCCTTGAGGATATCGAAACAAATGCTACCATTGGAATTGATGTTTGGATGATAAACCTGACTAAGCACAAAATAGTGCTACATTAGTCTCATGAACAACTATTCGCATTATGTTATTTTTGGCAAGAAACATTTTAACACAAAATACCACCAAAACAATGATATTTCAAGACCACCCACAAATATAAAGGTTCAACTAAATTCACAAGATCCTTCTCTACTATAAGCTTATAAAAAATTGAAGTGATATTAAGCATCATCTAATCTCCATAATGCAAATAGATGACAAAAATCAAGATTTAAGAGCTAAACGAATTACAACAAACTCAAATTTGTTAAGAGGAAGGGGCAATTGGAACTCGTTGAAGAGAATGCACACAATTAACACATAAAATAGGCTTTAGACTGCACTAAATGAGTTTTATTAAGAGTGAAGCAAGAGTGGATAGTTGTTGCTGAGCTGAAAGAAATGGATTCTGAGAGACTACAATTAAGATTAAATTAACTTAGTATAAAGCATTTCTCGGCCACGTGTTAGGAGCTTCATAGTAAATCAAGAGATCAATCGATGTAGGCAAGGTAGAGCTTTCCTGAGAATAATATCCTAGGGATTTGGGACTCATGAGGTTAAAATTTCAATTAAATAACAATATTACTATTCTAACCACATTAACATGAAAATAGCTTACTAAGGATGTAAATTTGAGAAGCTTGTTACCTTGGGCATATTGAGCTCTAATTTGATCAATGCATCAATCCCATGGGATTCTTCTTATGTGTGCAACAACACTATGCACTCTTGCTCACTAGGTTTACAAAATAAAGACCTTTTCCAATCATATATCCAGTTTTTGTAGCCTCTGGAGGAGTTATTTGAATTCCTTGACTTAGGATGCTAACAAAGTTCATCATGCATGAACCATGCCATCAACTTTTCTATTCTATAATAGTAACAATCTACAAACATGCCTCCTTCGTTGCACTTACTAATGTGACAGCATGGGTAGGCCTACTCTCTTGACTTGTTGAGCGTGTTGTTCCACAATATCTTCTTCTTTGGCTCTTACTTGCTCTTATCCAAATTGACCAATAGAGATCGTTGGCGAGGCAGAATACCTCAGATCTACAAATCCAAAATTATATAGCTTAGTCGTATAGTCCTAGAGAATACAGAAGGAATGAGTAGGGGATTTAATTCCAACTTTAATAAAAGCAATTTTTAAAACTTGTAATGAGATGCATCAAAAACATATACATCGAGCTTTTAAAAGAAGACATCATGTAATAAGATGTATCAAAACACATAGATTGGTTTGTTGTTAGTTCAATCTTTTAGGCGATTGAACCTAGTGATTGTATCAAAGGACCATCAACATGAACATAAGCCAAGTTGGTAGGAAATGCATTCAAAATAAATTGTTTCAAGGATTCCAAACACATCAATCTTCTATTGGGATCATACCTGCATATGGCTTGACGTCCATCCAATGCTAGGCAAGGAATTGAAAATTTGTTTGGCGCCCATCTATCTGTAGTAGTAAGTGTATTTGTTGGGGTTATCTTTGCTACTGGTGGATATCTAGATACACACACACATAGATATATGCGTGTGTGTATCTTTGATGTTGGAGAAACAATGCCTATTTATTTCCATGCAAAACCTGTAAATCGGTCACTACTATAGAATCAATGGATGGATCTATTACTTATTTGTGTTGTTCATTTAAAGAATTAAAAAGGAACTCTTCAACCTATGTCATCTTCAACACCCAAGAGCTTTGAATGGAAAAAAGTTCATGCATAATTTTATTTTAGAGTGTTATTTTGCATTAGTGTTTTCTAGGAGTTGGTGGGTAGGTTTTTTCATAGTTTCTAACAGATAGAGAGACTTTGAAATTTAAAAATAAATAAATAAAATAATGGTGGGTACAGTTGACTATTGTCAACCACATTTCTTGTTGGCTAGTAAGATGATAACTTAAAAGCAATAAACAATGAGGACAAATTTCAAAGTGGGACACTTATTTCTGAAAAACATGTATCATGTTTGGAATAGGATGAAATGACTAAAACAGAGAATTAGGTGTTCATATTTTACAATAGTAACAATTGCTAGGATTACCTTGTGTTCGGAGCTTTAAATTTTAAATAATCCTCTCTAAATAGAATATTATCCAATTATACCATAGATTTACATCATCAAAATATTACTCCATCAAATTTCTTGCATCACGATTATGAGGTGGGAGATGAATTGCATTGAGGTGGGAGATGGTGGTTGTTGGTTGATGCCCTAGCATTGATCTAGAGTTGGAAAGGCAACCCTTGTTTCCTCAAGATGGGCAATAACTTTTTTCATGTTTGGTACATCATCACTCTCTGACACCAGACATCTAAAGGCCATTTCTACACCTGCACTTACCATGACCTTCACCTAATCATTTTTTTCAATGTCTAGTTGTGGATCCAATAGTTCATGCAAAACCCCTCCTTAGATATTTGATATTTCCATGAAGACAAGGTTGATTTCCCCTCGATTCTAATTTATTTGGAAAAGATGATCTCCACCAAAATGAATTGAAGTTGTACACATTTGATTTCTCTGTTAGTTGATAGGAATGATGGTACTGTAGGTCCACATACCCTGTAGTGCCTTGTGGGGAAGTAGTCACATGTGAGGCATTTCCAGGCACAACTCTGCAAAGACAAAAATCTACAACCTTGACATTGAATTTCTTATCCAAGAGATAATTAGAGGATTTCACATCTCTGTTGAGTATAGGTGGATCGATGTTGTGAAGGAACGCGTAGGCTTTGGTTGTTTGAATGGAAATGTTCAAGTGAATGTTCCATGGTAATCCTTTAGTAAATTTGCGATCACCATGAAGATGATTGGCCAAGGTCCCATTTGAAACAAATTTGTATACCAGTAGCAACTATGGACTGTTTGCAGGGGTTTAGCCATAAAGAAATGAAATATAGATGATTTAATGATGAACATATGGCTACCTCATTAATTAATTGTTCAACTCTCCTAGAGTTCTCCTAATATAATCTCTTCATCGCCACAGTTCATCCATCTCGAAGTTTTCCCAGATAAACTAACCCATATCCCCCACCACCAGTTTTGTTTTCCTCATGGAAGAAATTTGTAGCCTCTCAAAGTTATTCATAAAATAATGTTCACAAATTTATTATCAGAGGTTCATGAGTGTATAATCACTTCAATGTCCCTTCTCTCGTAACCAACAAGACCCCGACCATGTGTTTTTTTCCTCTTTGCATAATAATTTAAAAATATTGACATTATTCTAATGGAGAAACCAACAGTGGTGTGAAGAGATTGAATTCAATGTGATCTTTGTCAAACCTCCAAGATAATAATGGAATCAAGTAGAAATTCACCTTGAATTTAAATTGGAAAATTGAAAACTAGATAGGATGGAATCATGTTTACCGATTACAATAGGGTAATTTCTTGTATCTCTGCCATGTGTGTAGTTTGAGTATCTGCAACAATCCATATCTTTCTAAGAGAGAATGCTTGATACATCAGGAAACATATCAGAATTTTTACATTTTGGTTATGGGGTTTTGAATTAACAGTGAATAGGTATATTATTAAAATATCCTTACTAAAAAATTAACAGTTCAAATCCTCCATGAAATAGCTAACTAAAAATACCCTAAAATAAATAAATAAACCATAAAATTCATATAATCCTAATAGATTGAATATTCAACACTAAGCTTTGTAATCAAATTTGCCAAAAGAGAATAGGAAATGTACAAATATAACTGGTGGGGAATTTCTATGGATGCGAGGTATTATCTAGATAATAGCAAATAAATGTTGAACTCAGTTTTGAAATATCTTTAGTACAAATTCCCTTACTTTCGAAACAATTGCCACAACTTCAAGATATGTTCCGGTCGAGCTCCCAAATTATCTCAAAACCCAACCATTTTAAAGTTTCATTGGGTAGTTTGAGTATCTGCAACCATTGACATTTTTCTAACAGAGGATGCTTGACACATCCAGAAACACAATAGAATATTTACATATTGGTTATGGGGTTTTGAGTTTACAGTGAATAGGTATACTATTAAAACATACTTACTAAAAAATTAATAGTTCAAATCCTCCATGAAATAGCCAACCAAAAATACCCTAAAATAAAATAAAAACCATAAAATTCATGTAATCCTACTAGATTGAATATTCAGCACTAATCTTTGTAATCAAATTTACCAAAAGAAAATAGGAAAGATATAAATAACATTGGCAGACCATTTCTTTGGATGCGAGGTGTTATATGGATAATAGCAAATAAATGTTGAACTTGGTTCTGAAATGTCTTTACCACAAATTCCCTTAATGTACAAACAAGCACCACAACTTCAAGATTTTTTTTGGTCGAGCTTCCACGTTATCTTAGAACCCATCCATTTTAAAGTTTCATTGTTAATCAACTGCAAAGAGAGGTATTCCTTAATGAGAAGTTTCATTGTTTCATTGTACATAATTGTGCCCCCTCTACATCTAATTTTGGAATTAAGCTCTAGTACCAAACAACGCCACAAAACCTGAAATTAAATAGCCCTAATACATATATATTACCAAGAAAAAACATACAGATAAATACATTGAATTAGTAAAAATAAATTGTGGATTGTCATGCTTTACTTTGTTCTTTTGTCATAGATTATAAACACAACAATAGAGGGTTGATGGTTCTACAAATACCCTAAGACAAAGGAGATGAAATGGGAAATGTGACATTGAGGGAAAATACCATGAAATTGCAGGGAAATAGTTCACAGTTGACAAATAAATTGAACCGTGGGTTGGATTTCATTATTGGAAATTTGGGGAAGGTTCGGTGAAGCCTTCCCTATACAGTTAATATTATATGTCATTGAGTTAACCTACTTATATCAATAATCGGTTGACAGTTGAAGCAATGAGATCTACAATAGGAAAACTATCAATCATCTAACATTTGAGCAGACAGTCCAAACTGGTGTAGAGTGGCAACTGGGGGGAGTTCTTCTCATATGGAAATGCCTTACGGCGTAATTAATACATTAGAAACTTTAAATTCTACTTATTGTAATGTAATAGTACTAGATAAATAGCTATTGTGATATTTAATTTTTCACTGCAAAGGGGTTCCAAACAATATTTCACAAAAAATTGATATAGTACAAAGAAAGGTAAACCTCTTTTCACTTTTATTAGCAATTTTTTTATTGCATATTTTTTTTTCAAACTAGAATTGATTGTAGTTATTATATTAAAATACACTAAGTTAAATCCAAGTTTAGATATAGGATTTACATGAGAATGTTGAAACCAGTGGGCATGGTCAAAATGAAGTATGTATCAACAACCATCTACAGAATTTTGACCTTGAAGTTTTTGAAAAAAATGCTACAATATATACAACATTCCACTTATAAATTCACCAATATTGACCAAACAAAAAATAAAATTTACAATGCATCAAAATGTTACATTAAACCATGAGGAATTTTTTCTTCCCTTTGAGTTTTTATTAACAATTAAGGAAGGGGTACATACCCCTTTTCCCCCTACCACCAAAGTTATCATTGATTTATCCTTAGCCCCAAATTAGCCATGTGATCAACCTTGGAGTTGTTTGATATAAGAACATGGAGACATTTCTTCTTATGGATAGACTGATACAACTAATAAATACAATCAAAATTATGACCTAACTTTGTATATGAGGGGAGAGATCTTGAATATAAATGGTGAATTGTATTCAAGGAATAACAAAAAACAATCACCTCTTGAATTCCCAAATTCACAATTTTATTCAAACCCTTATATAAGGCATAGGTTTCAACAATGTTGTAAGAAGTGTGACCTAAACCCAAGCATACCTATCTTCTTCTTGATTCTCAAGGAAAAATATTACACCCGCACCTCCCGCAACCACCTCTTCTAGGTGCACATTTTTTTAACAAAGTTTCTCTTCAAGATTTGAAATATGACTTAAATATATTTAATAATAATTATATTATATTGAATAATTGTTTAAATTGTTCTAATTTTGATGTTGAATTATTTCCAATTGTATAAAAAATTAAAAAATTATTTAAAAATTATGGGATTGTAGGAAGATTGTGATGTTTTATTATTTTGTCATGTTGATAAAAATTGAATCTTAATATCGATTTGGATCCATATTAACTTATATCTATCAAACATTATTAGGGATAAAATCTCTTGAAGTGTAAACCTCTTTTAGAGTGAAAAACAAGAAGAAAATTGTACACCTTAAAGAGATTTGATTCCTCTCAGTTCTGGATAGATCTTGGGTTAAGATGAGTATAAGTTGGTTTCAATCATGGGATGTTTCATAAAATTGTAGATGATGAATATCATGTATATGCCTAATATTAATTTGATCACTTGAAATTTACTCACTTTCCTCAATTGGTGGAGAGTATGAGTAGTATTATCAAGAAGGATCAATGCTAATATATCTTCTCCAATGTTTATTATAGTGACACAATCTATAAATGATAAATAATATGTATATGTATATGTTAATGATAAATCTAATCATTTCAAATTTACTTAGCTTCTTGGTTTGTTAGAAACATAGAGTATTATTTAGAAGTATATTTGAAGAATTATATGAGGAATAAGTTGAATATAAATAAAGTAACAATGTTGAATCAATGCATGTACACTAAAATCAATGCATTGATTTCAGTGTACTATTGTAGTTGTTACATCACGACCAGAATTTTTTATCCAAACACCCAAATTCTGGGTCCCCCTCTTCTTTTCAAGATTTTAATAGGTATTCCTAGGTCTTAAACTAGTCAAGTCCTTAAGTGACCCAGCTATCATCAATCTCTTTGGTTACACATTCTTTCATGATTCATATCGTATATATCTACCTTGCTTCACCTTGGTTTATATCCTTCTAAATGCATTAGGGTTTATTGAATGTGTTTCTCTAATGATGCATTTTAAGTATTATATCCCCTTAGTATGCATTGTAAATTGTAGGCATGGGTCTTACGTTGTTGACCACACTACAATTTGGCTCTCGTTCTTTGATTTACATCTTCAAGCCTCGATCAACATAAGCATTTCAGAAAATTTTAAGTCATATTAATAACATCATCATGTTGGAAGTTTAATTTCACATCAATGCCACTTTAGTCATTAAGTTATGTTTGATTATTGAATTGGTTTTCAAGCTTTGGTTTATTTTTCCATGCTAATGCCACTTTCAGTACTTTGTTCTTGGCTATTGAATATCATTTTGTCTTAAAGGAATTTAATGACAATGCGATATTTAAGTTATCATGGGTTTTGTTGATTTTGAGTAGAGAATAAAGTTTGTATATGCATTGCAATGAATCATGGAATAGATCTTCAAATATTCGCCTCATGCACTGAACTAGTTTTCAAGTAAAGACACATGAGGAATATCAACCATCTTATTCTTGTAATCTCAGTCAATTATTAGGCATCCAAAGTCTTAGCATTGAAAATAATAAAATCTTATCATATGTCGCATAATCTTACTAATTCATATTATATTTTGGGCATGCACGATAACCTTTCAATTTTTTGTATATGCAATAAGATTCGATGTTAGAGGAGATCTTAGAAGGGTGGTGCCATAGGGCATAGTTATACCAAGACATAGTAAATTTATGAAAATACTATGGAATTCTTACAAAGAGATCTGTCCATTGGGAATGGGACTTGTTCTATATTCTGAGCGGGAACTTGCTCTATATTGTGAAAGAAGCTTTCACAATAATACTCTATTTAGGATACATTGATGTCCTTTTGTGTTATCAAATGATGGTGAATCCACTAAATATATTTGTGAGAAACCTTATTCCTATAGGTCACAGTGTGTTTTTATTTATTTGCAATACAAATGTATAGTGCAATTAAATGATCTTATTGGTATAAGCGGAACACAAAGATAAACAAACACTTGATTGCATTGCTTGAAAATATGAACAACATCATGGAATCTCTTAATGTGCCTTTGGAGGAGACACCCTATATATGTTTGGAGTTGATATTGGTGAATAATAATGTAGAGTTTCTTTCATAAAATGGTTATTAAGGGACATAATCTTGGTCATGACATTTGTTCAGCTTCGGAATTGATACAATTTTCTTATCTTATTTCTTATTTTGAAGTTTTTTTCTAACACTTTTTGTGTGCAGAATGTGATATCTCTACAATATAGATCCTATAAAGGATTCAATGGATTTTCATTATTTATCTATTTTGAATTCATTTAAATTATGAAAGGCCTGGTTTATTTATGATTTGAACCGTTATGTGAACAGGGATATCTGATACTCGATGTTATTCCTTGGAATAGCCAAGGAAGAACGAATTATGTGGGGTTGTTTGGGTTAATTATAGCCAGTTGAACAAGATTTACTTATATCATGGGTGAATCAGTTGGAGAAAAGATCTTGACCCTACTATTCCGAGAAACGATGGATATTTTTGTAATTTGAATAGAGCATCCTGACAATCTTCAGATTCTCAGGATCACTCTCTATTTGAAGATAGGCTCATTTTGTAATATAAGAATGAGGGATTGAAACTCAGTAAAAAAAGAAGAAGGATTTAGAGATGTAATAATTTTGATCTGTATTGTACATCTTGATCATGAGATTCCTAAAGACTAATGGAAGATCTTTAACCAAATGGAAAACAGAGCAGTAGAAACACAAACTTCATCCATAGAATATCATATTGTTTATCCATGGACTAATGCACCAATAAAGGCTATCTTGTTACAGAATATCCCAAATTTCCATGGAATGACTTATGAGGATCCTGATGCATTTTTGTTTGAGTTTGATATCTTATGTCGAGCTTATGGTTATACTATTGACCCCCAAAAATTAAAATTCTTTCCTTCTAACTTAAAGGGAGAAGCCTTACGCTAGTTCATGGGACTAGGAGGTGGTACTATAACCTCATGGGATCAAATGAAAGAAGTATTCCTTAATAAATATTAGGACTATTTTCGGTATAGGAATTTAAGAGAATAAATATTTAAAATAATGTCAAAAGAAGATGAAACTTTGGAAGACTATGTTGAAAGATTTCAAAACAATTTTCAAAGATCACCATACTATACTCTACCCAAAGATATATTGAAAATGGATTTGATTAGGGGCATGAAATATGAATGGATAGAAACACTTAATCTAATGGGACAAGGTGACATTTCCAAAGAGGAATATGATGATATCATAAAACTATGTATCAGGTGCTCATGAGGGAGTACAAAAACCAAATCTAGAATTCGAGATCCTCTAAGTAGAACTTGCAAAACTACAAGTGGAGTAACACAAGTAGAAATTGGTAATCACTTAGAAGATTTTATAACTAGTATTTTGAGTAAATTAACTACACAACTGGATGTCCGACAGATGAAGCAAAAATAGGCTAATGTAGAATAAACCTTAACTATTTTCTTTCCTCGTTGTCGAAAGAAGCACAACCACAAGTAATTTCCACTGGACACAATTGAAATATGTGCTATCTGTGCTAAAGATCACTCAACTGAATGCTGTCCCTCACTCCATGGATTGAAGGTTTTATTCAAGGAAGATGAGGAAGACCCAGACCCAACTTATCTCATGACACAATGATGGAAATGGCAGACCCGCCTGCCAGGTATGATGCAGGATCCTTCTCTATTTATTTTGGATAATATGTTCAACAATAGATTCTTGTATCAACATGGAAGGGCCAACAACCTTTTAATACCACCTAGAAATATTAACCATACTCTGCACCACCCTGGATAAATCATCCACTCACTGGACCCTTGTGTCCAAATCAACAATACCCTACATCTTCATGGTAAAATCCATCAAATAAATCATATTCTTCACATTGGGGAAACTCACCTACTCTAGGACCAATGTGGTCTCAGAACTAGGAGCATCCTACAAGACAAATTAATTAATCTATCGAAACATTGCCTGAGTCACAACCACCATTGTAAGCTCCATTTCAATAATGTTCCACCTCTATTACGTCCTCAATTACCCACTCATCTGAATCCTAATCCGAATAACAAGCCTGTCTAATATTTGGATATCTTTGAAAACTCAGATTGTGGTTCTACCTCTTTTGAATGTAAGGAGCTTCGACTAAGGTCTAGATGGACTATCTTTCCAGAAGACAATACAGGAAACCAAGAGTAGGCAGACAATGGAAATCCTATTAAGGAGTAGCCCTCAATGGAACACCCTTCTCCCACCATAGTTTTCCCCGAAATAGAGGCACCTGAGAATACAACCAAACATAAAGAGCCTATTAAAACTAAGGATTTTGCTCCATTCCATAAGAGACTTACTATAATAAAACCATCGGTCTATTCTGATTTCGATCTCGTAGGGGAACTAAAAAAATTATGTATTAAAATTCCTCTTCTCTGGGCTATTCGAGATGTCCCGATCTATGTTAAAACTATCAAATAACTGTGTCTCAAGAATCTCGAGAGAAAACCAAAAGACTCTCCTACAATCCATGTCCTTATGGCAATTTTTGATAGACTCATATTAGGGAAGAAAATACCTATTAAATATGATGACCCTGGAATTCCACTAGTTAATGTTCAAATTTGGTGTCATAACTTCCCAAATACCTTAGTGGACTTAGGAACCACAATAAACATTTTTATTGTAGAAACTTGTGGAGTCCTTGGAATCACAACATTGAGACCGACCTCCATTATGTTGGAATTAGCTGATAGATAGGTAGTAAAACCAAAAGGTACTTTGGATGGTATTGTCATTTCAATATATTCTTGGGAGTACCCAGTGTACTTTTTGGTTATCAATCCTAGAAATATGTTTGGTGGATACCCTCTAATATTAGGAAGATCATGGCTAGCAACTGCAGATGCATATATAGGGTGTCGAATAGGAATTATGATGATTTCAAAAGGGACTATTGTTAAAAAATTATCTCATATCTACCTGATTGACCCAACCTATCAATTGACAATTATTAATCACCCCCCCCC
>APFE030568432.1:0-49902 GCA_000404065.3 Pinus taeda
AAGCGGATCCACTAAGTATACAAGTATAAATGACTGGAAAATACATAATGGATCATCTGATCATGATCGAACAAGTACATGTCTGAATATCACATATAAGACTGTCAATGATGTTGAAAAACGCAACAGATCACTGATATCAAAGACTGATGCCAAAAGGTACCAACTGAACATGATGGAAAAGGATGGTACTACACTGCAAACTCAGGTGCCAGCATATAGAATGTTTCCATGACTGACTGCAACATATAAGGTGGAGTGGTATCAACTAGCAGCAACAAGAGCAACTGTCAAGTGAATGAATAAATGCTGATACAACCTGAGGTCTTCACCGACCACCGTGGTACATTTCTACAGCATGGGAATAAATGATCTGAAGTCGACCATGTGAGAAATCGTTTGATTACCGTCCATTGATGTATACTATTAACAAACGCGAGACTACTCACCGATAATGATAATGAGCATCAAGGTACCTAGTACAATCCAACAAGTGTGAATAGATGATCTGGAGTCGAACACTTGTAAGAATCTATCGATCAGGAGACAATGATGGTTTCCCACTATCGATAGCGAAGGATCTGCCACTAATGACTGCAAACCCCAAGGTACTGCAAAATGGACTCTAGATCTTTGCCCCAGAGCAATGAGTCGAATTCGATAGGGAAAGATCCACTAGAAGGAAGGCATTAAGGCATCCTCCATCAATCTAGCATGAGTGTAACCCGTAGGCCAATAATGTGGAAGGAATTGGACGAAAAATATGTAGTAACCCGACCAAGGTACGTTTCCGGCATACACAAGATGTGGCTAGTGCACGGCAGAAACCCTCTGAGCCAACCAATAATGAAAGATGACACAGAGGTGAGGTATACACCAATAGGGTCAAATGGAAACCAAGGTACTACATGAATCCCAATGTGTGATAATGTAAGCTGATGTTGAACACAAGGGAAACCACTCAGTCAAATACCCATGATACTGATTGATGCTGAGCATAAGGTGACCTATCAATAATGAAAATAGGGCTAGGGTGCAGCTCTAGGCCTGTCCTCAGAGCAATATGTCATCATCGATAAGGACAAGACCTGCCAATAAGAAGTCAATGGAGACCTTCTCAAACTGGCACGAGTAAAGGACCAATATAACTAATGTGATGATAGACATAGTACTGACAACCAGGGATGGCCGACTGAAAAATAAGTCGAGAGACACATCAGAGAGGCCGACTCAGGCTAACTTCCCTTGAACAAAAGCACAACTCAATGTGACTATGTGGCAGCATATGATGACTCTGTATAATCTCGTTGTGCAGGAGGCACAAACGAACCCTCCATATGATTGGAAGAGATAACCAATCGGGGTAGAACTGACTCAATAACAAGGTTAAGGCATACCTAAGTCAAACTAAATCCCACCCAAGCGGAGGAGACTTTGTTTCGAGTGCTTTGTTCAAGGGCGACACGACTGACTCTAGCTGCCAACAATAAATGGAAATATTGTCTTGTTCCCACTCTTTTTTGAAATATATAATTTTTTTGGTCTTTTTCTTTAAAGCTAGAAAAAGAATAAAAGAATGCTATAGTACAGTGGAAAGGACGAGTGTCAGCGAAGCAGATGATCTAGTTCCTGGGATTGGAACATTCCTATGCTCAATGCAGGGAGGCGAAAACTGGCCAGAGACACTCAAAGGTGTGTTCCTTCCACGGGTGAAGGTGTGTCAAGCTACAAAGGTCAAAGGTATGCAAGTTTGATTTTGCAGTTATCATGGTCAAAAGTTGGCTTAAACATGAGTCCAAGTGAAGCTGGCTTAAGGCCAAAAGGTGCAGATAGTCAAAATGCAATGCAGTAGTACAACTCAACACAAAGGAGCCTTTAGGGTATAAGGCCAGAACGAAATGAAGAAGCAAAGAAGAATGAGTCTTCATCGTATAAGTCATGGCGAGACTACAGAGGACTCCTGAGCCTACTCAAATCGGAGCAGCATGGGCAACAAATGTCAGTGAGGTGCTAAGTAGGATGCCCATGTAAAGGATGGCTCTACCATCGTGTTATGATTTAAAGAATCAGCGAGTGAAGATGGTTTGCGAACCATAACACGATGGGATCGACCCTATGGAAAGTGTATCGACAGATGGATGCTAGTATGCATGATGCAACGGAAAAAATGGCTTCCCTAACCTATATGCCAGTTTTGGAAACCAATACCTGTCAGAACGGACCAACCATAAAAATTTCCAAAGGGGAAATCTTCCAAGTTCTGTATACATAAATAGGAACACTAGACAAGAAGTTAATGCATCCCACATATAAACTTCATATGAAATCTTGTGTTATAGAATACAAAACTTGAAAATGCGTACCTTATATACACAATATAGTACAGGGAACCATTCAACCTTGCAACCTACGCATAATAGTTCATCTGAAAAAACCCCTTGCAGGGCTCAGGCCAAGGATTCCTTTGGTAGTATAACTCATGGCTTCAAAGAGTTCCTCATGTGAAGGCAAAACAAGTTCTAGAAAATCATGAGAACTCCAAGGATCAACGAAGGGAATTAAAGGGTCCCATGTCCCTATAGGAAGAATCTCTCGGTCAACTGCTGGGACCAAGTCCCAAGAAGGAGAATAATGGGTCAAAGGATCCTTCTCAGAAGCATTTGAACATTGAGGATTCAATGCCACATAATTGACCTATGGCGGGGTAGAGTCTACTTGAACACTTGGAACAAAACAAGGGGCATTCTGCAGTAAAGTCGAATTAGGGTGGTAATTATCAGATGCAAGCCGATCAATAGTGACAATATTCCCGTCATGAGGAAAGCACATTACTTGAAAGAGTGAAGACACCACAGAATTCATAGTATAGACATAATCACACCCAAGTAGCATATTAAAATCTAAAGGGCTATCAACCACCATCATATCGATTAAGATAGTCTTCCCACCTAAAGTGATAGGCAATTGAGGAAGAACACCCATAGATTCACCAGGTCTTCTATCATAGGCTAACAACTGACTATGAGTTGTCAACAACTTTGGGGAACCCAAAGCTTTCCAAGTCAAAGAGGATATAATACTTGCAGAGGATCCTTCATCCACCATACATCGATAGGAATTTGTAGAATTAACTTTGACCTTTATTTGGAAAGGTGCAGCGGAAGGAAGACGAGGCTCGACAAGACTATCCCAATCAAAGGAAACACTATTGGAACTTGGAGGGGGAACATTTGAAGAAACTGGAATGCCCCTTATACTAGAAGACTCTGTACTAGAAATTAAGCAGACTCTTTTGTTAGGCGCTTCACCTCCCAAAAGAGGAGTGTAATCGGCCAGCGATTGCACTGGCTCAGCCACATTATCAACCAATGGTTGATGGGATTGACGAGAAGCCATATCAGATGTAGGATTAGAAGAACTTTCAAACTCGGACCATATCCTTTGGACCTCTGGAATACCAGGGCATAAATGAGTAAGATGGTCTCCCTTGCATATCTTACAAGGGAACTTAGGTTTAAAACTTCTACGTCCAGTTTTCTTATCAACCTCCATTCCGCCAACATGACTAGCAGTGGTTTGTGGAGAGTCCTGAACATGACTTATAGAGGTTGGTGACTCTTTGCTAGTATGACTTGCAGTGACTAGACTTGTGCCCCTAGCATGACTTGCAGCGGCTGAAGGCCCATCTCCAACATGACTAGCAGAGGTTGAAGACTCATCTTCCACATGACTAGCAGAGGTTGAAGATGAAGTGCTAGTATGACTTGCAGTGACTAGACTTGTGCCCCCAGCATGACTAGCAGTGGCTGAAGGCCCATCCTCAACATGACTAGCAGAGGTTGATGATGAAGGGATAAAATTATTCTTCTTCTTTAACGTCCTCTTTCTCCTCTTTTTAGATTTCTTATTACAAGAAGGAGGATAAAAAGGAATCCCAGATTTCTCTTTGAAAGAAGATGAAAAATTAGCACCCATGTGATGCCCTTGAAATAAAGCATTCAACTGAGAGGCTTCAAGAGCATTGGAATATTCGGAGTGGACCACAGCTAAACGGGTAGTCCAACATTCAACCTAGGAATATTCAAAGTGGCCATCAAGGGAGTACCAATGTTTCCAAAGAAAGGAAAAGCACAAGGATCTCCTTTTGGAAGGGCACCTTGGTTGGTTTCCACAGGAATATTGGCCATATCTAACTAATCCTCAAACCCTTCCCTTATGGGAATGTAGAAATAACTTTTCAAGGAATATGGATAGGCAATCAAAACCTTTTCCCTTGAGGAGGCCACTCCAGAACTTCTGAAAGAACAACCAAAATCCTTTCAAGATCGGTAGAGTGGTAAGCCAGTCACTCAGAACACAAAGTCCCAATGTGACAAGACAAAAATACCTAAAGCCAACTATATACAAGGAGCAAAGAGCACTCACTAAAAATTCCCTAAAATATATCAGCCAGTCAAACAAATTCCAAGTATTTCCGCTCCGGGTGATGAGGATCGGACACCAAAATACGAGAAAGTGAAGTAAGGGGCCTTCCGAAGATAGTTTGGGATAATGACAGCCCAGTCCTATCAGCGAAGGTAATAGAGGAAGTTACGCTAACCTCCTAACAACAGCCTGTGCTGGTGCAAGCCCCCAAGCTTCGCAAGGGTGCCCTCCAATAGTACCATTGAGAGTGATACAACGTCGACCTCAGGTGCCATGGGATTCCCCTTCGCAGTCACCTGTGTAGATCCCTAGGAGTAGCAACTAAGGTTACCAACTCGTATCAGAAGCCAGGCAGAATAGTCGTGAGGTAAGTTCGGACAAGTAGGAGAGGGGGTATCTCTCTTCCCTGTCTTTACAGACCCTTGTGCTTAACTCCTAGATCTGGAGCTTTCCTGGTCTTCCTAACGCTATTGGATTTTCACTCACTATTCAGACTCCTATGTTTGACAGTTTAAAATGGCCTTGGAGAGAACTCTCCACACACCTAATCCAAGGCCCTAAAATATCCTAAAAATTGTTGATGTATCTAACAAATATAAAGTTCTAGTATATTTTAAATTAGCGCTTGATTTTAATGGGCTGTTATTTAAGTCAAGGGATGACGGAAGTGAAACTGGTGGTGTTATGACGCAAAAGAAATTAATAAAACCAAACTACATGCACATGCACTTGTTTTTCGTTTTTCTATGAAAAGCAATTTCTACAGGGTTCAGAGGAACTTCAAATAAAAGTACAACTTTTTTTCCTTTCTTTTCAAACTTCACACTCACAAAAGCTAGCAAAACTATAAATGCCTAGAAGGATGCACAAGCTAATCCTAATGCAATAAATACATGCCGATGCAAGATTCAAAAACTACTCTTAAACCAAAAGATGAAAGTTGCTTGTTTATCGATTTTAGATTTGCCACTTAAATGTTTAGATGGAATATAATTTTTTGTTTCTTATTTCGTCTAAGCACTAAATGCAAGATGAAGACAAACAAATAGGCACTTTCACTCAACAAAAAGGAAAACTCAATCAAAACAAAGTTCAAGAAAGCAAAACAAAGTTTCAAGAAATTTCCTTCAAAAGCAACTCAAAAACGACTTTTCAAACATGCTCTAACAAGATTGAAACTTGATGACCGAAAAATAGGCAATGAAGCACTTTGCGAGCTTACAACACAAAACAAGTGGGAACTCAACAAAATAAAGGTGCTTTGAAATGCTTTTAACAACCAACAAGCAGCGAAATGAGCTTGGCAAAGGAAACCAAAAGATTGAAAAGACAACATTCAAGAAAGCGTAAACAAACGACTTTCAAGAAGCAAGAAAAGCAGATGGTCATAAAACTAGTTCAACCATGCAAACCAAAAAGTCATTAAAACGAAACTCAACACAAAGATCAAACTCAATCTTTCTGCCCTGAATACACAAAACAACCAAGATTCCTTACAAGAAACCTTGTGTGATTAAGCAAAAATAAATGACGTTTGCAAGAAAACGAACAAGACCAACCTTTTCACAATCAGAGACAGATCGAAACAAGACACTTGTTGTAAAAACTAAAGACTGTGACAGAACAATGATTGTTCCAAATTGAATCAGACAAACATACAATCTTCCAGAAACAAAAAGATTTCAAAAATCTTGAAAATTAAAGATATACGTGACTGTGTTTGCACACAGATGTGTGTATACGCGACAAGACTTAAGGAAACTTGCATATACACAGGTTCACTTAAGGAAAGATGCGTATATACGCTTCTGTAAACAGAGAAACTAGCGTATAAAAAAGCTTCCAAGAAAAACAAAAAAAAGTCTGGAAAAAACTGATCAAAGCTCACAATTCAGGCACTGACTACACAGTAACAGAAGATAAACAGACAGCTGAGCCCTGATTGGCTTGAATACACCCAAACTAGGAACAACAATAGTGTTGTCCCTAGTGGAGTCGCCAATTCTGTTGTGGGATAAACTCCCCTAGGGTTTTGGGTGAATACCCTAGCAGACTGAAAATTATCTATGCAAAGAAACACACATTCTAGGCAATCATAATGCTACTATAAGAAAACTCTACGATAGGGGCATAACTGAGGTCCTACGTTTGAGAAGAGCCTCCAAGGGTCCAACCCCTTCTTTGAGTTCCTTTGCTCCTTTGACCTGCAAAACCAACAATTCAAGAAAGTGCAGCAGTATATAGATTAAACGTCATAAAGAAACCAACTTCATATTATAAGGAAAGGTAGTAGTTATTCAATTAAACAACCTATCACATATGAATCATAACATGAATATCATAACATGAATATCATAACATGAAGAAGATTTATATCAGGAACAAAGACATGTGTTTCTTTTATTATAGACAAAGAATGTACAGAAAAGGAACAATTTCACCTGAGTCATCCTGTCACAGGCTCCAAGCGGAACCGTCTCCCGGATTCGTCCAGTCTCAAGCCTTTAACAAACTCCTTCCATGACTTACTCCATGATCTCTCAAGTAGTATGAAATCATCAACACACACAAGGAAACAATGGTTTCCTGTAGGATGGGGGAAGTGCAGGAGGCACAAGGATCTTCAGACCTGGTCAGGGAAATCTCAGCATAATAATCTTTCGCTCTCTTCTCTCCTCCCCTTGGCCTTCCCATAGAAGCTTTTTTTATACTTCTCCCAAAGTAGTTTTTTAGTTGGGAATTCGTTGGGAACAGTTGGGCCACAGGCACTAATAGGTGATCAACAGGTAAAACCCGTGATCTCCGCCTGAAATTAAGGATATTTTTATTTTTTAAGTGTTTTTATATATATACGCGGGTTGGGTATACACAGACCCGCGTATACATGCATTTAGCTCAGGGCAATGTCACGTATAGGGGAAAAAACACTGTTTTTTTAGATTTGGGACCAGATCTAGCAGGAGGGGTTGCCCTAGGCCATGAGTGGAGCTTCACAAACCTCAAGAGTGAGATTCGGAGCTATAACACAAGTACACTCTCAGCCTGTTTGCCAAATGGGGAGAGGTATTCCCAACAAGCCGATCTTGTGGGTATGATTCCAACTGGGGTATACTCTACAAGGACCAAGATAGGGGAGCAACATCTCTGACCTATGAAGATAGGGGAGAAATATCTTCAACCCCATGGGTAAGAAATAGGGGTGATACCCTATTGTCCAAAGTTCCCTCAACCCCAGGATCCCTTCTATCTAAATTCCTCACCCTGGGAGCTCAGACAAGGGGGAAGTGATGGCTCAATGTCTTCTATCAATGATGCTCTCTATCATATCATTATGTTCATTTCAAGTATCAGCTTGATCATCATGATGAAATAGCAACAGTCTCTTGTTAATGCAAGTCATTACATCAAATATCATATTAGAACATAAAAAATCACACATATATATATATATATATATATATATATATATTATATATATATTTATATATCACAAAAAAGATACCATATTCATCCTCCCTCTCAAGGAGGTGTTAATCACAAGTCTATGTGTTGGCTCGATGGTCCTTGACCCAGGTTCAAAGTTAGCTATGCTAACCAACAAAACCCTAACTGCTATCCCTTTTGGCAACAACCCACATAGCATAGGCTACAATCTCAACCGAAGTAATATTGGGGGATGACAAAACCAAGTTTTTGCATCCAGAGGTTTGTGTGATGGGTTCCTGCGACTCCTAGGGCTTAGTTCTATCTTCGCACACCCCAGCCCTTCCGAAACAAACAATTGCAGTAATTCACATAAACAGAATCTGTACCTTCACGGAGGTCATTAAACATTAATAACATAACTAAATCATATTGATCTACTACTTTCATGCACAAGATAAGCATTCATTCATACAATTTCAGATACAGGGTAAAAAATACAGAAACTGCAAAATTAAATACAAATACATGGATGCATAATTTATGGATCAAAACAGCCTTTATTAGATGTATTCTTTCAAGTATATACTCTTCTTCCATGTGCACTCAATTGCAGGGGCCCACTCACTCAGCCTGTGGACTTACCAATGTCTCTACACACTTAGTTGTTGGAGCCTTCCCCTTCGCCTAAGTAGAAGAAACAAACTTTCCTGTCTTAGCCTACTTGCCCATACAATGATCTTCTATCAATTGAGTTAATTCCTAGACTCGTTATGACCCTTCTATATATATCCTTTGCTTTTACAATACCATGGTCCGTAGACCATGGGAGGGTCTCAAAACTTCTTATCTCCTAACAGCCTAAGGGACTAAAGCCCCCTTGAATCTGATTACCTTCGTGCTTTGCTTCCACAAATTGCGGAGACTCTACAATTATACAAAAGATAAGTACCAAAAGTTGACCCCAAGGGACCCTATCCCAACAGGACCCTAACACAATTTCGTGACTCGTCCTCGAGTCACTTGGCTGGTGCTTCGATCTTCGCTTGGAGTTTGCAGAGCTCCAACTTCAAAACCTATATATCAGTTGTTCCTTGCGTAGAAGCTTGCTGCACTTCCTCGACCAGTTTTTCAGTAGTGGGGCCTTCCACCGCTAGGCCGATGGTTCTCTGACTCTACTGAATCCCCTTAAGTTTACTCTGTACTGACAGAATTAATTAGATGGTATCCTATGTTTAAGGCTGAGTTCATGCAATGAGAATTGCCTCTTTGTGGCATAGCTCATCAATTTCATTTTGCAGCAGCTTTCTTTCCTGTAATCTCATGAATCGTTGCACTAGCGCTAATGTTCGTGCAATCGATCAGATCCCATAAAACTACCTCTATTTTTCCCTGATGTCCATGCATATCTTCTACAGAATTGTGTCCTCCTACAGTGAATTCCATAACTGCATGGCCTTCTCAAACAACTCAGTGCAGCCCTTCGCTGCATCTTCTAAAGTGGTCATGCCCTCTTTGATAACAGCTCTGCATTACTCTCGAATGTCTGGAGGAGTCGTAGGTTGTAGCTTCAATTGCAGCTATGATATATGTAACTGCAGTTCAAATTAGACTCGGCCAATTTCATCCTTAGACTCTTTTACTTTCCGTGGCCAATTTTTGGATCTTCTTCATAGAAGTTGCTTCAGCCAAAATGTTAAGTTTTGGTAGCTCATTGCAAGCCTATGTAATGGATGCTTCTAATTGTTGGCTTCGTGCGGTGATTTCCTCCTTCACCTTTAGCGCCCATGCCTTTTATTCAAAGATCTATTGGTTATTTATTTTCACTTCATTGATAATCAATAGCACGTGTTGCTCCCTAACCTGCAGCTCATCAGATACCCCTTGGTGCATCTCATGCAGGGTTTGGATAGGGAGTTTCACGAGGTTTAGGCCCAGATTCTTGATCTGCAATAGCTGTATGTTGGCCTCTTCCGTCTTGACGCGCAGGGATCCATCTAGTAACTAAATGACACAAAGATCCAAGGTTCTATATGTGTCCAAGAATATCAGGTTCGCTTGATTCAGGATCGCTTGCACCCTATTCGCCTGTCCCATGCTCGCTTGTAATATGTTTGTTTGGATCTGCAGTTTGTGTAGATCATTTTGAACATTTCCCAATGCCTGCTGGTATTGGTCTTTGAAATGGCTCCAAAGGTCAGTCATGGTGTCCCAAACCATGTCCCCCTCAGTAAGGACTAAAGGGGTCACCTTGGCTGCTCGGTCAAACTTCCATTTCTTTCGCGGCCCCATGGATGTCTGCTTCTTTCACTTCTTGACCAAAAAGGGGGTTTCCTGCTCTATGCCCCCTCCTTCTTCTTCCTCTGTGTCTTCTTGTTCCGGTCTTTTCTATGTATCAAACTCTTCAACGGTGACAGTGGCCTGCAAAGTTGTTTTTGTTTGGGCTTCTTGTTCTTTGTCTGCCACTTCTTTTTCTCTAACAACAACCTCTTTTGATTGTGCAACTTTCTCCCAAGTGACATCTTTCTATGCTTTCTTCTATTTTTCTGCTGCTGTTGTCTGCACGGTGGTATCTTCTACAACCTTTCTTGTACCTGCGCTCACATATGATGGGGTTAGCGATTTAGGTGGCCACTTGGCAACAATCTATGTTACCTCTTCCTCAACCATGAAGTAAGGAAACTTGTGCCATGTTTTCTAGGGATCCCTCCTTGCGCGAACATGCAAGTTGTGGAAATCTACCTTGAATTCAATGAGGGGCTTGTACTGGGCATATGATGTGGGTCACAGCCTCGGTCTCTAGCTAATCACCATCCACAGATCCATTTCAAATAGGACCCATAATATTTTTGCCTCTGTGACTCGTGTAGGGTCCTTTGTTGCCAGAGTGAAGCAAACTTCGTTGCCTCTGGGAGGTCCGACTCCTGCTAAGGAAATTGACGGTCCTCGGGCATTCACCACGCCACCAAAGAAATCAACAAAAGTAACCAGGTGTAATGAAACATCTTGCCCTCATCCTAGGCCTCCCTATAGTTCTCCACGAATTCCTTGCATAAGTATTGAGCCCAATTGTACTGGACTCCCTTTGCGCACTGCACAACCAAAGAGATGACTAGGGCCAAAACTTCTTCTGCGTGACACTTACACATGATCTTGCACACCAATATCTATGCGGAAAACTGCACCGTGGGATCTGTGATAGAGTAGATAAAATATTTGTGCAACTTCTTTATGAGGCCAAACTTGCTCTTCATCTAGTCTACGAGTTTTTTCTCCCGTGTTTTTCCTCCAAACACTTCTGCCAGATCCACGGCATGATGTGGCAGCAAGGCAATCCAATGGATCAACATGTCTATGATTGGGATGGGTTCTCCCAGCTAGAGACACCCATCGTGCACTAATGTGAGCAATTTCCATACAAAATGGTGTTTATATTGGTGCGACTGAAATGCGGCACCTAGAGTATGTTCAAGAGCCCCGTGGCCCCAATACCAGCGACCCACTTCATTGGCTCTAACCACGTAACCTTCGATGCGTCATAATATACCTTGGATAGGTATTTGGTTGGCGCCAACTGAGGGAACTTTTTGTGATCCCCTAAGTCTCAATCCTCGATTTTTAGGGTTGGTATGCGGGCCAACAACACACCCTCAAACACCACCGTCTCTGGAAATAATGGTGTAGTCATCATGAATTTTTCATTGTCTAGATCTTTAGGCACTTTAAATATGGCCTTGCATGGTGGGATATACTTTAGTAGCTGAGTCATCAACTCACCCTCCTTAGCATCAATCTCATCGATGCCTCCGTGCAATTCTTCTTCACTCAAATCCCTCGACTTTGTCCGCTGTTGTGATCGATCCATCTTCCCCTTCTGGCGGACTTCTGTGGGGTTTTTCTGTGGCGACTTCCTCATCATGACTTGCTGAGGTTTCTTCTACTTCTTATCGGTTGCCTTGGATGCAAAAAGTTGCGATATAGAAGGCTTAGGTTTGGGAGACCTAGGCATCGTAGTCAGAAATCCTGCAGGGACAAATGGTGCTACTTCTATCTTAGGGGGAGTTGTAGTCATGCTGGCCACAAAAGGTTCTTAGAGAAAGTCAGGTACGTCAGCCAACCCTGGTCACAAAAAGAGCTCTTCCCAATCAACCTCAGACATACAATTCTGCACTTGGCACACGACAAGGTGAAAAGTCTCAATACAAACTGTCAGGAAGCAAAGTGTTTGAATGCAGGGAAACATGCCATTTTTATAGATTATTTTGAATTCGAATCCAACTGTTCCCTCCAATTTCCAATCAGTAATGCATCTTTGGCTGTATATTTCCAAAGATATTGTACATAAATGCATCTTCCCCGCTCCTTTCAATGGAAGTTTTTCCATCCAATCATCTACAGTGTTTCCAATGGTCATTTTTCGAATAGGCCACGTAGTACCAGGCCTTGTGGCACGGCTTCTTCGACACAAATCCCCTCTGCGCCTTACTTCCATCCATCGCACAACTGTCTTGCTTTGTCTTTTCCAATTTTGTGTAATGTAGTTTACACTCCCGTACTTCCTCGTAGCTTCCTGGAGTACTAAGACTATCTCGCCATCATATAGTCATTACGTAGGGGTGGGATCACCCCTTACAACTTCAATCGACTGCCACTAAATTTTCCTGGAAATAATTCCCCGTTCAACTTCACGAGTTGAACTGTGCCACCATCTGTAATTTCTTTTACGACATAAGGTCCTAGCCAATGCATTTGAAACTTCCCTGGGAATTTTGTAAATTTGTTGTCATACAGCAATACCAAATCATTAACTTGGAAGGTGTGATGCTTTATATGGTGATCATGTCATGCCTTTTCGCGGTCTTTTTGCACTTGTTGATGAAATCCTGCTAGAAAATAATCTTCTTCCAATTCTACCAGCTGCGCGAGATGCTCCTCCATAGTATCATGATAAGATATATCTGTTAATGCTACAATCTGCAGACTTGGCACAATGTATTCTATCAATATTACAACCTCCTACCCATATACTAGTCAGATAGGGGTTTGGCTTGTCAACCTTTTAAAAATGGTTTTATATGCCCAAAGGACTACTGGTATGCACACATCCCAGTGATTCCACTTCACATTGCAAACCTTGGTCAAGGTGCTCTCCAAGATTTTGTTGAAGGATTCTACTGGTGATATGGCATACTCTTCAAATGATATACCTAGAATTATTCAAGCATCGCAACGATTGTTTCATTTAAAAAGTGTGTGCCCCAATTACTCATTAAAATTTTAGGGCAACCAAATCGGGACAAAATAAATTCAAAAATGAACTTCACGTCGGTAGCTATGCTATAGTCCTTGATTGGTTGTGCCTCCATCCATCTTGTCAAGTATTCAGTTGTTGTAATAATGTATCGTGCCCCGATCTTTTTCCTTGGTGGCTTGATTGGACCTACAGAGTCTATTTCCCATTTATCAAACACCTGCAAAGTTATTTGCGGATTTAAGGGAAACTCATTCCTTCATGATGGTCTCCCCATACTTTGATAAGCATCGCATGCCCTACAATACACCTTCGAGTCCTTATGGACTGTTGGCCACCAAAGTCCTGTGTGCAGGATCTTCTGTGCAGTCACTCTGCCTGCATAATGTCCTGCAACAACTCCTGTATGTGCTTTTGCAAGAATTCTTAGCCATTTGTACTTTGGGACATCTCTATGTAGTATCTCATCGAAGCCCATTTTGTATAAGTGTCCATTGATCACAGAGAAGTTAGCTGCGCAGACCACCAATTCCTTCTTCTGCTATGTCGAATATCCTTCTGGTGCTGTTCTTGTAGACAAAAAATGAATTATTTTGGCAAAGTGATCATTTATGACACAAAAACAAAGAGTTGCGCATTAGGCAACCCTTCTTCCAAGCTTGTAGGCTCATCACCAGTCTCAATCCTGGATAGGTGATCAGTACCAGCATTCAGGCATCTTGGCTTCATGATCACCTCAAAATCATACTCCTAGAATAGCAACAACCATATGCAAATCTTCCCCCCCAAAACAGGCTTATTGACCAGGTATTTTAGAGAATAATGGTCATATACATTTTGAAGTGTGCGCCTAACAGATAGTGCCAAAATTTCTGTAGCACATACACCATCGCTAGTCCTTCGTGCTCTGTAATCGAGTAGTTCTTATCTGCCTTTGATAATTTCCTACTCGCAAATGCTATAGGATGATCAATGTCTCCTTCACCTAGTTGGGTTAGCACCACACCTAGCGTAATATAAGATGCATCCACATGAACATGAAACTCCTTTTTCCAATCTGGGAACACCAGAATGGGCATGGTAACCATTTTTTCCTTCAAAATGTCTAAATTGGTTTGACAATATCCATCCTAGCAGAATGTTGCATCCTTTCTCAACAATATTTCCATTGGCGCAGTTATTTGCGCATACACATTTATAAAATTTTGATAATATCCAGGCCCAAAATTGCGCACAACTGTTTTACTTTCTTTGAGGCCTCCAAATTAACAATGAAAACTGTCTTGGTAGGGTCTACCATCAATCTCTACTTTCAAACCACATGACCCAGCAATATTCCATAAGGTACATAGAAGATGCACTTTTTTAGGTTAAGGGCGATCTGATGTCTTCAAAAGGTATCCAACATGAGGCACAAAATAGCAACGTGGCGCTTGACCAACCCAAACATGGTCCAATCATCAAAGTAGACTTCTAAAAACTTGTGGATCAATTCCTTAAAAGCCACAATTACCACTCTTGAAAAGATTGCAGACGCATTCTTCAACCCAAAAGGCATTACCGTATATTGAAAGCAACCCTATTTTGTCGTGAAGGTGGTCTTACTTCGATCTGCCGATGTGATCTTGATCTGATGGTACCCCGAGAACCCATTTGTGAATGAGTAGGCTTCCTGCCCTATAACATTCTCCAATGCCTCATCTATAAATGGCATAGGGAAAGGGTCATGGACACACGCATCATTCAACTTCCTCAGGTCTACGCATATCTGAATTTCATCTCGCTGCTTCTTTTCTTCGACTACCATGGGACTTACCCAATCTGATTCCTCCACAGGTTCAATGATCCCAGCTTCCAACTCCTTGTGCACCTTTTCCTTATACTTGGTATTTAGTCGGTTCGGGTGCTACTTTACAGGCGTCGTGTCTGGCTTCAAAGTAATCTTCATGACACCTAAATCCCCTGCTATCCCCTTTATCTTTGAGAACTTGGTGAGAAACAAGTCATGATATTTGCACAACAGCTCTGCGACCTTATAAACTATATCTTCATCCCAATAATCACCTATTTTAGCAAACTTCGGTTGCACGTTCGATCCAATATTTACCTGCTTAGTCTTTAAAGGCTCCGATATGTCGGGGATTGCTACCTTAGGTCCCTCAACCTCGCGCTGTCCTTCGGATTCAGGAATACTAATGTTTTTGGGTCATCTTTGCTTTCTTCTGTAGTCACATTATAACATTCTAATGCATGACGCAGCTGGGTATTCCAATCTGGCTGAACCCATGCAACTGGTTCCTCAGGTATTTTAAATTTGCAAATTTGATTTCTTGGAGTGCCTCATCAATACACTCAAAACCATCTTCAAAGCTAAACTTCAACAAGAAAATTTCCTTTAGGATATCCCATTCGGTCGTCCCATGTCGCAGCTCAATTTCCACATACCAGTTCATTGGGATGGTATCAAAAGTGCGACAAAAGCTATGAACCCATTCCAGCTGCGGTTCCTCACCTTGTGCTTGAACCCATCGTGCCAAATTTTCACGTGGATCGTCCTTCCCTATGTATTTATCTATCATACAGGTATTGGCATACCCAAACCTTAGCTTCATCATTCTTTGGTATTCTTTCCAATTGGTGAAGTTGTCCTTATGTGTACCCCACCAATGGGCAGGCGTAGCTCGCAGTTCTAGACTTAGTGCTTGGAACCGATGCTCTTTTGGCACATCACTTTCAAACTTATCCAAAAAAAAATTAAAATCTTCTAACCCATAATAATAAGGTTAATTCCTTACCTCAGTGGATATGCATCAGATCGATTTCGTCAACATGTTATAGCACAACGAGGAGACTTCATGTAATCGGTTTTGCCAATGCTCAAGCTCTTCATTAGAATATGAAGTGCGGGAACTACCCCTATCCCATGAAATTCGTCCATCTTTTGTAGGGTTGATCCAGTCCTCATCACACACAATTATCTTATAAATGTGATCAATATCATCCTCATCCTCATAATCGCAGACTGGTTCAGTATATCACGCACCTTTAGTTGGATCCAATGGAACAATGACTAAGAGCTCCTTTCGTTCGAACACCATTATGCACTTCTTAAGATTAATAATCACATCCATATCAAATGCCTAATCAATGCCTAGTATCATAGGGTAAGGGTTACTATCATCAATTATCTCCATCGCTTCAAAGTCAGTTAGGGCTCTCACTCCTTCAATATCTATCGTGAACCCATACAGGCACCTCATATGAATGATATTTTTCTAGTTTTCCATGCATAGTTGGATAAGAGACCATTACAGTGCAGGCCTCCCCATTCTTTCCCACGTTTTTTTCGGCAGAAAATTCACATCAGATCCTAAATCAAGAATTACCTGGTCTTTCTCATACTCCCCAATTTGTGCAATTAGTCTCATCTTGCGACCTGTTCGCTTCTTACTGTTTCCCACCTTGCGTACTATGTGTTATTCTGTAAAAGTTTTAATCTTACCTATACAATTATCAATTAGCTCTTGTAGAAATTCTACCACCCTTCTATCCCGTAGGAGCTTCATTCAAGTCTTCAAAAGTGTTGCTAACAACGAAGGGTCTACGTCTTGTGCACTATTGTTTCATCTAGGCTTCTCTGACTTCTTGAGGTAGAAGCTTCTGCAAAGATATTTTTAGATTCCATAAAAGTTTCCTTTGTGTGGCTCAGGTCGAATCCAACTTCCTTCTCAATAGGCCTGCGTAACCCATCCTTCAGCCTTTCGCTACTTACCGTTATCTTCTCTAGTGGTTGTGCTGCTTCACGTCATGATATTAATGCTAAGTTCCTCTTTGCGAGGATCCACTCTCATCATTTGGATATTCTGCGTAGGTGTTTGATCTTTATTTTCCTGCATCTTCGCTATTAGTATGGGGAAATCTTCTATAACATGGTTAAACTACTGGAAATATTGACAGGAGGGGTGCGTTGGATTCTGACAGTCACGTGCAAAATGACCTATCTCTCAAAAATTGTAACTAATAACCTGTCTGCAACCCCTTCCAGTTCCTTCGCCTCACCCTCTTCCTCGGCCTTGGAATCCTTTGTGTGCTACACCCGTGCCTTGATCCCGAGGTCGATTTTCCACCTGCATCCTATACGTAGGGCTCTGCTCCATCATCAATTCATAGCTCCGGCAGTTGCGCTCATCATGCCCGACCGATTTGCAGAAAGTGCAGAACAACTGTTGTGGAGTTTGCACAAACTTCTATAGGAGATGACAGTTATCAATTGCATGTTTCCCAAAGATTTAATAGATAATGCACCATAAGGCTACACCTGTACTCAACCCAACAATATTTTTTGGATTCAGGGGGACAAGACTCCCCCCAATAAGGTAATTCTGATAGACTGGCCAATGGTCCTTATCATGACCATAACCTTTACACTTCAGGCACCAAACTTCCGCCACACCTTAGGCTAGACTTCCTTTCCCTTCTTAAGGCTTTATAACTCCAAGTGTAGGCTGGCTAGTTGTGACTGAATTTGTTGTACCCCTAGATTCGTATCCTGCATAGGTGAAGCCTCCAATCTCATTGAAATCTCCCAAGCTTCAACGTTCATTCCTATTTTCTATTGCAACAGTGGTAATCTAAAATGACGTAGGAGTGAAGAAATGTACCAATCTCTATGTTGATCATCTATGATTCTCATGTTAGCCCGCTGAATCAGAAATTTCAGTCTTCGGTTAAGTCCCATGCAGACTCATTTACCCTCTGTTGAATCTCTTTAAATTTTTTTACCCACTGGGCCTATGATTTGGGTTTCTTAAACTATTTTTCAACGCTTGTTGGGTTGCTAGCATAGTCGCGTTGGGTTTACTTGAGAAAAACTTGATATACCAACTCAACGCTCTATCCTGTAACATTGTGACTAGCTGCACTTTCTTCATATCGTCATCAGTGATTTGTTGTGCCTTCCATATAGCATCCACGACAAACCAAATTTGTTTGGGGCCTTTAGCCCCCATACCCTTAAATACAGGCATCTTCATCGTGTTTTCCATGTTGAATAATGGAGGTGGAGGTGGAGGCGAAGGTGTAGGTGTGTGAAGCAGAGGTGGAGGCAGAGGTGGAGTGGATGGGTGAGGTATCCCTCTGATACCCTGGCCTATGATCTATAGCACACTTTGTAGTGTCCTTAGAATACTACCTTTGCCGTCACTATCATATGATCCTAACAGTGAGCTATATTCAGAGCTTGAATCTACGTTCCTTCTAAATTCTCTCCTACTTCGCATAGTCCCAAACACCAATTTAAAGGCATAACCCACTTTTCACACAATAACAACTTAATCCAGCTTTTCAGGGATTTCAGGTACTTAACTCTCGGTCCCTTGAAAAACCTATGCTCTACTTCACTATAACCGGTGGATGTATCGATCACAAACTCAGTAAGAAATCCTTCTAGAATACTATCGATCCAGTGGTCGACAACCGACATGATTTATTTATTTATTTATTTCTTCTGACTTCTTGAGGTAGAAGCTTCTATGGAGATATTTTTAGATTCCATAATTTTTTTTTTTACGTGGCTTAGTTCGAATCCAACTTCCTTCTCAATAGGCTTGCATACCCATCCTTCAACCTTTGGCTACTTCCCTTTATCTTCTCTAGTGGTTATGCCACTTCCCGTGACAATATTAATGCTAAGCTCCTCTTCGCGAGGCTCTACTCTCATCATTTGGATATTCTGCGTAGGTATTTGATCTTTCTTTTCCTGCATCTTCGCTATTGGTATGGGGAAATCTTCTATAACATGGTCAAACTGCTGGAAATACTGACAGGAGGGGTGCGTTGGATTCTGACAGTCACATGCAAAATGACCTATCTCTCAACAATTGTAACAAATAACCTGTCTGCGACCCCTTCCAGTTCCTCGGCCTCACCTTCTTCCTCGGCCTTGGAATCCTTTGCACATTGCACCCGTGCCTTGATCCTGAGGTCGATTTTCCACCTACATCCTATACGTAGGGGCCTGCTCCATCATCAGTTCATAGCTTCGGCAATTGCGCTCATCATGCCCGACCGATTTTCAGAAAGTACAGAACAATTGTTGAAGAGTTTGCACAAACTTCTATAGGAGATGACAGTTATCAATTGCATGTTTCCCAAAGATTTGATAGATAACACACCATAAGACTACACCTGTACTCGACCCAACAATATTGTCTGGATTCAAGGGGACAAGACTTCCCCCAATAAGGTAATTCTGATAGACTGGCCAATGGTCCTTATCATGACCATAACCTTTACATTTTAGGTACCAAACTTCCGCGCACACCTCAAGCTGGACTTCCTTTCCCTTCTTAAGGCTCTATAACTCCAAGTGTAGGCTGGCTAGTTGTGATTGAATCTGTTGTAGCCATAGATCCGTATCTTGCATAGGTGAAGCCTCCAATCTCATTGAAATCTCCCAAGCTTCAGCCTTCATTCCTATTTTCTATTGCGACAATGGTAATATCAAATGAGGTAGCAGCGAAGAAAAGTATCAATCTTTATGTTGATCATCTATGATTCTCATGTTAGCCTACTGAATTAGATGTTTCAGTCTTTGGTTAAAGTCCCATGCAGACTCATTTACCCTCTGCTGAATCTCTTTAAATTTTGTTACCCATTTGGCCTATGATTTGGGTTCCTTAAACTCATTATTCAATGCTTGTTGGGTTTCTAGCATAGTCGCGTTGGGTTTACCTAAGAAAAACTTGATATACCAACTCAATGCTCTGTCTTGTAACACTGTGACTAGCTGCACTTTCTCCATATCATCATCAGTGATTTGTTGTGCCTTCCATATAGCATCCATGACGAACCAAATTTGTTTGGGGTCTTTAGTCCCCATGCCCTTAAATATAGGTATCTTCATCGTGTTTTCCATGTTAAATAATGGAGGTGGAGGTGGAGGCAAAGGTGTAGGTGTGTGAGGCAGAGGTGGAGGCAGAGGTGGAGTGGATGGGTGAGGTATCCATGTGATACCCTGGCCTATGATCTACAGCACACATTGTGGTGTCCTCAGAATACTACCTTCATCGTCACTATCGGATGATCTTAATAGTGAGCTATATTTAGAGCTTGAATCTATGTTCCTTCTGAATTCTCTCCCACTTCGCATACTCCCAAACATCAATTTAAAGGCATAACCCACTTTTCACACAATAACATCTTAATATAGTTTTTCATGGATTTTAGGTACTTACCTCTCGGTCCCTTGAAAAAACTATGCTCTGCTTCACTATAACTGGTGGATGTATCGATCACAAGCTCAGTAAGGAATCCTTCTAGAATACTATCGATCTAGTGGTCGACAACCCACATGATTTTTTTTATTATTTATTTATTAATTTTTTATTTTTATTTTGTAATTTAATTAATTTAATTAATTTTATTATTATTTATTTATTTATTTATATTTTATTTATTTATTTATTTTTATTTTATTTTTTATTTATTTATTTTTTGAAGCCTCTAAGTGTTCACTAGTTTTGGGGTCCACACAATAGGGTCGTCAAGCTTCCATGTACCCTGACTATCTGCCAATTTGGAAAGCCGCTCATGCAATTCAAAGGGGAAAGAGCAGAAGAATATCTCATGTTCGTCTGTGAATAGGTATCTATTCAGCCACTCTTCGCTTGACAAGCGCAGATTCCTGTTCTCCTGAGCTGCAAACACATGCAGTTTCCGATCTATCAACTTTTCAATTTCTTTCTTAATGGGGAACCACTTATCACACATTCCTTAGATAGATCCCGATCCCAACAATGAAACCATTTGTTGGCTTCATGGGCCCTTAACCAGGTTCAAAGTTGGTTGTGCCAACCAAAAAAACCCTAACTACTGGCCCTTTCAGCAACAACCTGCGTAATGCAGGCTGCTGTGTCACCCGAAGCATTATTGGGGGATGATAGAACCAGGTTTCTACATCCATAGGTTTGTGTGATGGGTTCCTAATGCAGAAGCATGAGGCTTGAAGGCAAAAGGCTTCGAATTTATTCCAAAAATACAAAAAAAGTTTACAAGCAAAGGAGTGGGATCCTTTAGTTGTCAATTTACAAATTTTTCTAGATAATATTTGAGCTAGGATTTAGGGATTGAGTGATTTTATAATTAATTCAAGCTGTTTAGATTCAGTTGAGACTCTCAAGGAGAATATCAACCAGAGTAGATATTGTCTAAGATTAGGCAGATTCGATCCATGGATTAAGAATCTGATTGTTAGAATGAAATAGTATTTATCTAAGTTCTGAATGGTTGTAAAGGGATTTTGACTGATTTGGCTTGATTAGGCTGTGTAAGATTAAGTTACATAAACTGTATCTCTTTGTATTTGTGTATAATTGGTCAATCCCGGAGGCATTGTATTCCTTTGAAATATCTCTGAGTTATGTTGATTTGCAGTTTGGCTTTTGAATTAGAGTGTGAAAAACCTGTATTATATCACAATCTTGTTTTTTTCCATGTTTTGAAATAATTTGGTTATGATTAAAAACATTAGAGAATATGGTTTGAGACAAGTTAAATGTAGCAGAGGTGTTAAGTTTGGCAGAACAAAGAAAAGGAAACCTGACAAAATCATGTTAAACCAAAGGAGTCTAGAATCGTCCAATCTATAGATCCAATAGATCTAATGGTCAACATGCATTAATAAGATCATACGTTTAGTCAAGGGAGAAAGGCGGTTTTACTAGTGAAGCTATTTATCGGGTGAAGAAAAAGTGGTAAGCGGTCTTTCGAAATTCCAAGCAATTCCATTTATCCACCGACACGTAGCACTCAGGTGGAGAGAGAAAACCACTTTATCGGGTGGGTAAACATCATGCAAGATCCCCATCCAATATCGATGTTAATCATTGGATCAAGTGTGTTTTGATCAACGGTGGAGGATCACCGATTAGTTTGTTGATCGAGTGAACCAATGACCATCGGATTGAAGGGTAAGATCAACAGTGGATAATTACTATGATAATGTTTGTGAAAAAGCAGACACAATAAGGAATTAACCAAAAGTTTGAATTCCTTTTGATTCTATGGTAGTTGAAAGGTTGTCATACTGCGGTTAAATATTAAGTGGTTCTGCTAATTTAGCAGAATAGTCAAGTTTGGAGGTAGATGACTGATACTCCAAAGGAAATCCAAGAAGAACTTCCACCTGAACTTGCAGAAATCGTTTCTGGATTTGAACAATTATCCATTACACCTGCACCCAGACCACCATTTGTGGTATCAGAGCAACCTACTGACACTAAACAGGATCTCAAGGATCAGAAAAATAAATCCAACATGGCTTTAAGAGTTGGAGGAAGAGGTGGTGGTTGAAGAAGAGGAAGACCTGTTGCAAATGCTTAAGTGTTGGAAGCTATGCAATAGATGCAAGCTAGATTGGAAGCAATGGAAATGGGAAGAGATGTAGATGCTAGAGATGTTAGTGAACTTGAAGTTGGAGCTGTAGAAGATGAGGAACCTGCAAATGTAACTCCTAAAATGAAATTCTTTAAGTCAGTATTGAGATCCACATCCAAGCCTAGACTTGAAGTTTCAATCTACACAAGAAGCTTAAGCCCTGAGGAATTGATAGAGTGGATAAATGACATGGAGAAATTCTTCGATTATGAAGAAACAGGAGAAGGAAAGAAGGTGAAGTTTGTTGTCACAAAACTAAAAGGACATGCAACACTTTGGTCGGATGGAGTGCAGGCAGAAAGAAGAAGACTTGGAAAACAACCAATCAAGAATTGGAAGAGGATGGTGGAAAAACTGAAAAGTATGTTTTTCCAAGTGATTATCAACAGACATTATTTAGATAGATGCAGAATCTTAGGCAGAGGTCTATGACAGTAAAGGAATACATTGAGGAGTTCTACAAAGTGAGTATAAGAGCAAGACAAATCCAAGATATAGATGAGAAACTTGCAAGATATGTGAAAGGCCTCAGAATGGAGATCCAAGATGAGATAAGTATACTGTCTCCTAAAACAATAGAAGAGGCTTATCAGATGATATTGAAGGCTGAAGAAAAACTCATAAGGAAGCAATCTGCCAGAAATAGAGGTACTTTCCAAGGAAGGGGAAGTCAAGGTGGTAGAGGAAGATCTACAACACCTAGAGATGGAGCTAGTAGCAGCTCAAGTCAACATGCACCCATAGGAGGTGATGCAAGTGGCAGAGGGAGATTTTCTAGAGGAAGAGGAGGCAGAGGTAGAGGAAGAGAAATCAAGTGTTACAGATGTAATAAGTTCAGACATAAATCTTATGAGTGCATAGAATATATAGGAATGAATCAGAGGAATGCAATTGTTGCAAAAACTGAAGAGGAAGCAACAAAGGTAATAGAAGAAGAGAATGTACCAGAGAAAGGGAAATCTTTGGTAGTCAACAAAATTTTGTTAAAGCCAGCTAAGGAAATTGTTGAACCAGCAGAGAGAAAAACCTTGTTTCAGACTATGTGTAATTTTCAAGGAAAGTCTTGTCAGATGATAATAGATAGTGGTAGTACAGATAATTTGGTCTCCACAGAAGTGGTGGAGAAGTTGAAGTTGAAAACAAAGAAACATCCAACACCTTACAAGGTGTCATGGCTTCAAAAGGGATATCAGTTGGTAGTGAATGCCTATGGATGTGATTCCTATGGATGTGTGTCATATATTGTTGGGTAGACCTTGGTAGTATGACAGAGGAGCTATGCATGATGGAAAGAAGAACACATACAAATTTAGCAAAGGTGGTGTCAATCATACATTGCTGCCAATGGAAGAAGAGGATACATCAAAGAGACCTGATCCAAAACCCTTTTGCTGAGTGGAAGGGAGTACTTGCAGGAAATGGAAGAAGATAAGGTAAGTTTTGCATTGGTTTGCAAACCCAAGGTAATAATTACTTCCACAAGAGTTTCTGATTTACCAATTGAAATTCAAGAGATGCTAGATAGTTATTGTGATATCATTGTAGATGATTTTCCTGATGAGTTACCACCCATTAGAAATATCAGTCATCACATAGATTTGATTCTAGGAGAAAATCTACCTAATAAAGCAGCCTACAAGATGTCTCCCACAGAGAATGAAGAGATCAGGAAACAATTTCAGGAAATGTTAGACAAGGGACTTATTAGAGAGAGTTTGATTCCTTGTGCAGTACCAACAGTGTTGAGCCCAAACAAATACGGAGGCTGGAGAATGTGCAATGATTCAAGAGAAATCAATAAGATAACAATCAGGTATAGATTTCCTTTACCTAGAATCAAAGATTTTATGGATTGTTTGAATGGAGCTAGATATTTTACGAAGTTAGATTTAAAAAGTGGTTATCATCAAATCAAAATTAGAGAGGGAGATGAATGGAAAACTTCTTTTAAGACCAATGAAGGATTGTATGAATGGATGGTAATGCCTTTTGGATTGTCAAATGCCCCTAGTACATTTATTAGGCTCATGAATGAAGTTTTGAGAGAATTTATTGGTAAATTCATAATAATATATTTGGATGATATATTAGTTTACAGCAGATCAAAAGAGGAACATGTGAGGCATCTGAATTATGTCTTACAAAGGTTACAACAAGAGAAGTTACTGTTAAATTTAAAGATATGTTCATTCATGAAGGAGGAGTTGGTGTATTTGGGCTTTGTTGTTTCTGCTGATGGATTAAAGATGGATCCAGAGAAGATAAAAGCAATCATAGAGTGGCCTTCACCAAGAAGTGTCTTTGAGGTAAGAAGTTTTCATGGTCTTGCTAGTTTTTACAAGAAATTCATAAGGAATTTTAGTAAGATAAATGCTTCAATTATTGACACAATAAAGAAGGACATACAACCATTTAAATGGATTGATGAAGCAGAAAAGAACTTCCAGCTGTTGAAGAGAAAGATTATTGAGATAACTATCTTGATTTTTCCTGATTTTAATAAACCTTTTCAAGTGAAGTGTGATGCCAATGGAGAATCCATTGGAGCGGTTTTGAGTCAAGAAGATAGGCCTATAGCTTATTTTAGTGAAAAGCTGAATGAGTCAAAGAAGATATATTCTTCTTATGACAAGGAGTTTTATGTGGTGGTGCAGTCTTTGAAGAAGTGGAGACATTAATTGATGTCCAAGGAGTTCATACTGTATTCAAATAACCATGCATTACAGTACATTATGCAATAGCCAAAGATTAACCAGAAGCATGCAAAATGGGTAGAATACCTTCAAAGTTTTAGTTTTGTGTTAAAACATATAACTGGCCAATCAAACAAAGTAGCAGATGCCTTAACTAGAAAAATAATTTTTGTTCAAGAAAGTAAAATTCAAGTGTTGGGTTTTGATTTTCTTAAAGAGTTATATGAGAAAGATCTAGATTTTAAAGAGGCATTTGAAGCTTGTAAAAATCCTGTTATGTTAGACAAAAGCAAGTGGTTGGATTATTTCCTGCAAGAGGGACTGTTGTTTAAAAGAAATCAATTGTGCATACCAAATTGTTCTATGAGAGAAAATTTAATCAAGGAGAAACATAGTGGTGGATTGGGAGGACATTTTGGTGCAGACAAGACTTATGAGTAGTTGAACCGGTTTTGTTTTTGGCCAAAGATGAGAATTGGAGTGGAAAAGTATGTGAAAATTTGTAAAGTCCGTTAGTATGCAAAGGGAAGGAGCCAAAACACAGGTTTGTATGTTCCATTACTTATTCCAGATAGGCCTTGGGATATGGTAAGTATGGACTTTGTTTTGGGTTTACCAAAAACTCAAAGGGGACATGATTCAATTTATGTTGTGGTTGACAGATTTTCAAAAATGGCACATTTTATTCCATGTTATAAAACCAGTGATGCTACTCAATTGCTAATCTATTTTTTAAGGAGATTGTAAGATTACATGGGTTACCTAAGAGCATTGTTTCAGACAGAGAAACCAGATTTGTCGGACATTTATGGAGGACATTGCGGAAGAAGCTTGGAACTAAATTGAGTTTCAGTTTTGCTTATCATCCTCAAACTGATGGACAGGCAGAAGTTGTAAACAGAAGCTTGGATCTTCTGAGAAGTCTCGCAGGTGAAAATCCAAAATAGTGGGATCAAGTATTGGCACAGGCAGAATATGCTTATAATGATTCTCCTAATAGGAGTACAGGGAAAAGTCCATTCCGTATAGTTTAGGAATGCACCCAAGGGGAGTGTCTGAATTGAGAAACTTGGGAAAAGTTGAAATGAGAAGTGCTAAAGGAGAAGATTTTGCTACAGAAGCTCAAGCAATACATGAACAGGTAAAACAACAATTACAGGACAACAACATAAAGTACAAGAGCAGAGCAAATTTGAAGAAGAGAGAAGTTAATTTTGAAGTTGGAGATTTGGTATTAGCACACCCGAGGAAGGAAAGATTTCCAAAAAGGGAGTATAACAAGCTAAATTTTAAGAAAATTGGACCATGCAGAGTCTTGAGGAAATTTTCTGCAAATGCATATGAAATTGAATTACCCCTTGATATTGGAATATCTCCAAATTTCAATGTTGCTAATTTGTATAGGTGTAAAAGTGGAAATGCAGATGACACAACAGAGGATCAAGAAGGAAAATAGATTGATTGGGTAAAATAGTTACCTATAGCAAAGGAAGTGAAGCTAGAGAGGATTTTGGACAAGAAATTGTTGAAGAAGACACAAGGATAAGAGTATTTTCAATATTTGGTCAAATGGAAGGGTCAACCAATTACTGAAGCTACTTGGATGATAGATGCCATGCTACAGAAGTTGGGCAGTTCTGTAGATGAGCTCATGGATAGGAGCCCATGAAGAGTTTTGTCCTCAGGAGTCTGATGCAGGAGCATGAGGGTTGAAGGAAAAAGGCTTGGAATTTATTCCAAAATTACAAAAAATGTTTACAAGCAAAGGAGTGGGATCCTTTAGCTGTCAATTTACAAAGTTTTCTAGATAGGATTTGAGCTAGGATTTAGGGATTGAGTGAATTTATAATTAATTCAATCTATTTAGATTCAATTGAGACTCTCAAGGATAATATCAACCATAGTAGATATTGTCTAAGATTAGGCAGATTCGATCCATGGATTAAGAATTTGATTGTTAGAATGAAATAGTATTTATGTAAGTTCTGAATGATTATAAAGGGATTTTGACTAATTTGGCTTGATTAGGCTGTGTAAGCTTAAGTTACATAAACTGTATCTCTTTGTATTTGTGTATAATTGGTCAATCCCGGAGGCGTTGGATTCCTTCGAAATATCTCTGAGTTCTATTGATTTAGAGTTTGGCTTTTGAATTAGAGTGTGAAAAACCTACATTATATCACAATCTTGTTTTTTCCATGTTTTGAAATAATCTAGTTATGATTAAAAACATCAGAGAATATGGTTTGAGACAAGTTAAATGTAGCAGAGGTGTTAAGTTTGGTAGAACAGAGAAAAAAAAACTTGACAAAATCGTGTTAAATCAAAGGAGTCTGGAACCGTCTGATCTACATATCCAATAGATCTAACAGTCATTGTGCATCAATAAGCTCGTACGTTTAGTCAAGGAAGAAAGGTGGTTTTACCAGTGAAGTTGTTTATCGGGTGAAGAAAAAGTGATAAGAAGTCTTTCGAAATTCCAAGTGATTCCATTTATCGACCGACACGTAGCACTCGACTGGACAGAGAAAACCACTTTATCGGGTGGGTAAACATCGTGCAAGATCCCCGTCTGATATCGTTGTTAACCGTTGGATCAAGTGTGTTTTGATCAATGGTGGAGGATCATTGATTAGTTTTGTTGATCAAGTGAACAAACGACCGTCAGATTGAAGGGCAAGATCAACGATGGAGAATTACTTTGATAATGTTTGTGAAAAAGCGGACGCAATAAGGAATTAACCAAATTTTTGAATTCCTTTTGATTTTGTGGTAATTGAAAGGTTGTCATATTGTGGTTAAATATTAAGCGGTTCTGCTAATTTAGTAGAATACCCAATTTTGGAGGTAGATGACAGATACTCCAAAGGAAATCCAAGAAGAAGTTCCACCTGAACTTGTAGAAATCATTTTTGGATTTGAACGATTATCCATTACACCTGCACCCATACCACTAGTTCCTATGGCTCCTAGGACTTATTTTTTCGCACACCTTAACTCTTCCAAAATAGATAATTGTAGTAATTCACATAAACAAAATCTATACCTTCATGAAGGTATTTAAACATTCATAACATAGATAAATCATACTGATATCCTAATTTCACGCACAAGATAAGTAGTCATTCATATAATTTTCAGATACAAGGTGAAAATACAGAAACTGCAGAAGTAAATACAGATACACAGATGCACAATTTATGGATCAAAACTGCCTTTATTAGTGTATTATTTCAAGTACAAACTCTTCTTCCCTGCACACTCAACTGCAGGGGCCCGCACATTCAGCCTGCAGACTTACCAAGGTCTCTGTGCACTCAGCTACAGGAACCTTCCCCTTCACCTAAGTACATGAAACATACTTTCCTATCTTAGCTTACTTGCCCATATTTCCTCTATCAATTGATTTACTTCCTAGACTCGCTATGACCCTTCTATATATATCCTTTTCTTTTACAATACCATGGTTCGTAGACCATGGGTGGGTCTCAAAAATTCTTATCTCCTAACAACCTAAGGGACTAAATCCCCCATTGAATCTTATTAACTTCATGCTTTGCTTCCACAAAACGCAGAGACTTTACAATTATTCAAAAGATAAGTACCAAAAGTTGACCCTAGGGGACCCTATCCCAACACTATGCTTGTCTCGTACAACAACAATATCTAAATATATGAAGGTATATCAATCCCAATAATATCAATGAGATAATTAGTTTTCTGAAATTCATTTTTAGAATATGTTAAAAGTTCTTAAGGATTCATGAGGTTAATTGCAATTTTAAACATGAGTTTTTGAGTGTTTTTATGTAAATTTTATGTGCAAATTAACATAAAAAATGACTGAAAAACAACATATAACAGACCTGAACATCACCAAAAATAGTATCAAAACAACACATTATGAAGGAGTTTACCCCTCCTGGGCTATGTCTCCTTGGTCTAGCTTCCAATGGCTTGGCCCTCTCTATTATGCTAAAAAATGTGAATACATTAGTTGACAATGCTTAGATAGCTCTGAAACCTGTTCCAATGGTTCTAGAATGCCCAAAATGCCTATGTAGCATCTTTCTGCTCCTAATTTGGTAAAAAAATGAAGAAGTTATGGCTTCCACAAGTCTTTATGCTAATCGCACCGCAAATTCCCCAAAATCTAGCACCATCCTACAAATTCGCCCTAAATTGCGCTAATGGAGCACCAGTTTCGTCGATTTTCGGGTGAAATTGTCGGGAACTTTAATTAGTCTCTATCACCTTATATCTGAAAATTTTGGGCACATGGGGGTCACATGCCCAAGACTAAGGTCAATGGCCCACCCCCTCATGCTGGCCCCCCGCTACCCTCCAGTGGTGGTCACATGGTTGGTGCGTGCCCAAGGGATGGCCCCTCCCTCTGAATGCGCATTACATTAACTTCAAATAGTCACCGCCACCATAGTCTATTAAGACTCATGGTTGTGGTGCATTGGTAGGAGGTTTTGGTTATGTGCTTGGAGGTTGCAGGTTTGACCACCATTGCTACTACCTAGACCTCAAACAAAATTTTGGTGGCCCCTGGTCTGCCACGTGTTAGCCTATGGTTGGCCACCTTCCGACCAATAACAATCTGCCAAATGCACCTAATCTAGAACCACTACTTAGCATAATATCATTCATTAGAGGATGTTGACCAATCAACCTAATAGATCAGCCTGCATAGTCAGTGCCACGTCAGTAGTACAAACTATTGAATGGGTTGTCACATTTTGCAAAAAATTGCCTGTTTGGGAAATTGAATAGAACATTATTCTAGGAGCATACGGTGTCCATTTCATGCAAAACAAGTTGCACTGAATTCAAGATGATGAGAACTACGCGGTCATTCAAGTTCCACACCAATCTATAAACTTTGAGCTTTGAGCTATTTTTTGAGCACCTGATCACCCAACTATATATATGGAATTCTCTACCAATCGGATCCCACTTAATGTCATCGCAATGCATCCATGTCATATTCAGAACTTTCTCAAAAATCTCTCCAAAGAGATTCTTCATCCTTCCTCATAGCTAGTCATGCTAGCAACATCATACTCACTCAGTCATGCTTAAAGATATGGACCTCTCATATCATGGCAGATATCATACTAAGGCAACACCCAGATGCTACCATCAATAATAATCTCAAACATCATCAGTACATCCGTGCAGTGACATATCATAGGAAGAATGTCTCAGACCAAAAATATATCATCCCATGCAAATATCTCGAAGGGTGCTTGTGGAAAATCTATGTGTATGAAGTAGCTCAATCACGCATTCATCCAAGTTCTATGCACATCATATATATATAAAGACATGTGATCAAAATAGAACATCAATGCTTCAATCAACTGTCAGTTGCCAAGTTGAGTTCAACAATATCTCTTCACAACATCTTGAAATTCAATCAGAGTGTCTAAGGATTTGCATTTCCACTTTTCAATACTTCTTCAATAGCTTCACAATATAGATTATCTTTTCCCAACTTCAGAATTCCATTCATCATGCCATGATTCATTATTCAGGCTTAAGAATCCATGTCCATCTTACTTAGATCATCAGAAGCTCAATACCCATCAATAGTAGACCGTCAACATATAAAACTAAAACCAAAATTAAAATCATACCTTCAACCACTTTTGGAGTAGAGGTTTGGATCAAAACATCTGTTGGGTTGTGTTATATTCTTTCCATGACTAGACCCCCTAGTTAATTGGGGGGTTAGAGGGGGGGTGGAGCCCCTCCTTCGTTGCGCCGATTGCGCAGCGGGGGGCTCATAGGGGGTTTGAGGGGGGCAAGGCAGTGCCCTGGGGAAATTTTTTTTGGACCCTATATTAGGTGGGGCGAACCTACCTATGGTTTTGTGCATGGTTTTTGCACATGCTTTTGGGCACGATGGTTTTTAGTCCATGGCATTGGATGCTTCGGCATGTATATATATATGTATTGTAACATTGAAAGGAATATAATGAAAAATCAAGTTGGTAAACCCAGTTTTAGGATCTAGGGGAAAATCTCTATGTATATGTGTTTTGTGTTATTCTCTCGCATTGTTTTTTCTGTTCTTAGAATTTGTATGCAGGTAATTTCTGTATGGGGTTAAAACCTACATTTGGTATCAGAGCTATTTTGGCTTCAAGGGGACGCCTTTGTTGCTGAGGGGTTTCGCTCGGGCCTATGGTTGACCCTGTTTAGTGGGAGTTCTGCGGGATCGATTCTGGTGGTGAAAGAAGATGGCGAGTAGTGGAAAGATAGAGATTGAGAAATTTAACGGTTAGAGTTTTGAGTTATGGAAACTCAAGATCGAGGATTTGTTGGTACATAAAGATTAGTGGATCATGGTAGATCCAGGTACTAAACCAACAGGAGTGTCCGATGAAGAATGGAAGAAGTTGGATCAAAAGGGAAAGAGCACAATACGATTGTGTGTCTTAGATTCAGTATTGTCTAATGTATAAGGGGAAGCTACGACTAAGGCTTTGTGGGTCAAGTTAGGGACTTTATACCAATCTAAGTCTCTATTGAATAAACTGTTCCTACGGAAAAAGCTATATAACCTCAGGATGAAAGATGGAGACTCGGTGACAGAGCATCTGAATGCATTTAACACTGTGGTAAGTCAGTTATTATCTATTGATATTAAAATTTCAGATGAAGCTAAGTGCATCAGTTTGTTGTGTTCTCTACCATATTCATGGGATAGTATAGTTATTGCAATAGGTAGCAATGCAACTGCCTTGCAGTTTGATGAAATAGTCTCATCCTTGTTGAAGGAGGAGATGAGACGGAAAAATATGGAGAGCTAGAATGGTGATTCCTTTTCTGCACAAGGATGGTCCCAGAACAGAAACAAAAATAAGTCATCGAAAATCTAGAGGGAGATCTAAATCTCCAGGAAAACCTGTAAAGGTGTGCTAGAAATGCAGAAAGGAAGGGCACTATAAAAGGGAATGTAAATCTAAATCTCCTGACAAAGGAAAGGGATCTGATGATGCTCCTTCTGCAGAGGAAAAAACCACCTCAGATGAAGGTGGGGATGTATGCTTGGCTTCTTCAAGTACACATGTAGATCATGAGGCATGGTTGATTGACTCAGGTGCATCCTTTCACTTCACTCCCCATAGAGAGTGGTTCTACAAGTATGAAAAACACGATGGTGGAGATATCTTCTTAGGGGATGATAGGAAGGCTAGAATTGTTTTGCAGAAAAGTAAAGTTGAAGTTGCAAGGTGGAAGGGTTAGAACACTTCTGGGTGTTCTGCATATTCTTGCATTGGGCAGAAACCTGATATTTGTAAGCAAGATGGATGATGCAGGTGTAAAAATAGTGTTCGAGAAAGATACATGCAAGATGGTTCGAGGAGCACTGATATTGATGCGGGGAGTTCGGATTGGAACTCTATACAAGCTGCAAGGTACCACTGTTATTGATGGGTACAATAGTTCTGTGGTTCCTGAAAGTGGAGCAGAAAATCTAGTGGTCTCTAGAGAAAAGACCATGCTATGGCATCAAAGGCTTGGACATATTGGAGAGAAGGGCCTTCAATACTTCATGGTAAAGGTATGGTAGAAGGCATGAATAATAGATCTCTGTATTTTGATTTATGTGAAAATTGTGTATATGGGAAGAAGTATCGAGTGAGTTTCCCCTCTGGTGGTAAGAGGGTGAAAGAGATATTAGAGCTTGTGCACAATGATGTGTTTGGACCTGTGAAGGTTCCATCAATGGGTAAGTATGTGTACTATGTATCATTTGTAAATGAATTCTCAAGGAATACATATATATATTTCCTCAATAAGAAATTTGAAGTCTTTGAAAAGTTTAAATAATTTAAGGCTCCAGTGGAAAACCAGACAGGGAAGAAGATAAAGGTGTTGAGGACAGATAATAGTGGAAAGTTTTGCAGCAAGGAATTTGAATAATTCTATAAGAAGTGTGGTATAGCATGATAGAATACTACTCCATACACACCTAAGAAAAATGGAGTTGCAGAAATAATGAATAAGATGTTGATGGAAAGGGCAAGAAGCATGCTCAGTGGTGCTGGGTTAGGACAAGAATTCTGGGCAGAGGTGGTGGAGACAGCATGTTACCTGGTCAACGGATCACCTTCATTAGTGTTGGAGGATAAGACTACACAAGAGGTATGGATTGGTAAGAAACCCTCTCTTTCACATCTGAGGGTATTTGATGTGATGCATATGTACATGTTCCAAAGGAGAAAAGAACAAAGTTGGATATTAAATCTGAAAAGTGCATCTTTATTGGGTATAAGGATGGTTTAAGGTTATAAGTTTTGGAACCCAGTAACAAGGAAGGTTATGTACAACCAAGATGTGGTGTTCAGTGAGGTGAAAAATGTTATTAAACATGAAGTCCCATCAAAGGAACTGGTGAGCCTAGGTATTGTAGCAAGAATGTTACAACTCCCAGGGCTACCAACTTTACTTATCAACTCGGGGTTCGTACAAACTTTGACGTGACAGTGCTATATGCACAAGTAGAAGTGAAGGTACTTCCTGTTGTCACTGCTCATCTGGCAAGAGACCCTAGGGGTTCCAAACCAGACTTCTATAGGATCAGAAGAAGCTTGATTTTGATGGAAGAAGGGCGAATTTATTCTAAGGGGGAGATACTCTACTGCAGTAATGAAGGAAACAAATTGTAATGCTAACTCACACCAGACCCTAGCTAACCAATTAAACAACTATGCTAAGTAGAATTACTAGAACAACACTAATCTAATGCTAATTATCTAAGTTACAAAAGTAAAAGCATCAAAACTAGACTAAGGGGTAAGCAAAGGAAACTATGCTAAGTATGTGTTTAAGCGGAAGAGCAGTTAGAGGACAAAATTGGCGAAAGAAGGACGTGAGGGAGAAACAACGCATGAGAACTATTGGATCAAGTGGGTGAAAGGTAAATGAATGGCTGAGATCGGATACAGGAGGCTTAGGTGAATAGGTGAATGAACAGGGTAACGAAGCAGATGAATGACTAATATTATATCATGGAGGGTAAGTCAAAAGATGGATGGACAAGACTAATTAGCAGATCGACAGTGGAGATTGGAGCACCAAAAGGAATGTGCAGAAATGACGGAGTGGGTTTAGAGGGCGGTAAGATGTTTATCATGCGCCCTCAAAGCTGTAAGCAGTTTTCCAAAATTTTACACGATTAACCTCCCCAGGTGACACGTAGCAGAGCGAAACCGCTCTTCTCACGTGCCTTCGAGCGGATAATGACCAAACAGAAATCCACATGATATGGCGCGATAGCCATTGGATCTGTCTAGGCAGATCAATGGTGGAGACTTGACCAAGTTGGCTGGCAAGTGGGTGCGCGATAACCGTCGGATCCGACAAGGCAGATCGATGGTTGGGATTTAAAGTGCACAAAGTCAAATGCTAAAAGACAATTTGGGCAGTGATTGGTCAATTTTTCTTGTGAAAGGCGATCTATTGGTAAAAACCATTTAAACATGAAGTATCAGCTTCTGCTAAGCATTTCGTGTTGAAGGAGAATGAAATGGGAATGTGAGGGAGATCAAATGACAGGAAAAGAGTGAAGGAACAGGTGACCATGAAATGGTTGAATGACCATGAAATGAACCAAGTAATAATGTAATGAACCAGTGACTGTGTTAAACGACAAACATCATGAAAAACTAAAAGTATGTGTTTTTAAGGTTGCTACAGGGTTTCTTCCTCATGTCATGGTCCCTGAGGGAGGAGGTGAGGCCGAGACACTTGTGGAAAACCTTATGGATATTTTCGTTTCTAACCTGCTAACTGAATGAAATCATAAATTATCTACTCTGCACTACTGTAATGAGACTACAACTATTTAAGCAGATGAATAGTTAAATAATAAACCTCTGGAATGGAAATGAACTACTTAAGCAGATGAACAAAAAACAGGAAACTATGCTACTTAACAATACAATAAAGAGGAGCTTTGGCTGCTAGGCTTGGGCCCTAACCCAAGATATTCAACCCTTCGAGTTAACTCAGTGCTTGCTAAAAAAAAAAACTCATCTTCATTATAAAAGAACATTGTATTACATCAAAATTGTTACAAGTCTGCACTTGGACACAAAGTAGAGTAAAAAGTTCGAATACTTCTAATGCTTGCTAATTGACTCCCCAGAATGAGGTCATAAGCCCTTCTATTTATACATCTGAAGTCTCCAATGATTTCCTTCAAAATTAGGGAGGCACAACTCCCAACTCAATGATAAAATCGTGCTTTCCCTTTCACTAGCTCGACTGCCTTCTAGTAGGGAGTCTGCTTGTACTTTCACTTGCTTAGCTACCTTCTAGTACTCCTGATTTGGCTTGTTTGCACTTTCACTTGCTTGGCTTCCTTCTAGGAGGGGGTTGTTTGTACTTTCAGCTGATGGAGGGATATTCGAATGGAGGGGCAGTAAATGAGGAGGATTTACCTCCTATAATTCCTCTCCCTTATCCCCTCCGAGTTTTTACTAAGGTCTTTTACCATAGTTCCTTACTTTTATCTTTTATTCCTACATTACATGCACATTAGACCACAAAGCAAAATATCCAACTCTAACTCATCTCATAAAAAAAATATAATCAAAAGTATGCAATAAGTTTGTGAGAATAATTGGTTTGACTAAGCTAAGAGGTGAAATAAGGCCAATTAAGGACCATATAATTACTCAATGATGAGGCTCATCATCACCCCCCTACTGAAATTGTTTCTCATCCTCTGAGAAACTTAGTGGATCTAGTAGCCTCTCTGACATCCTATGCTTCTATTGTGGTCTATTCTTCTTATTCATAGAAGCCTGCTTTCCTTTCTACTTCTTCCCGCTGATATTCTCTGATCTTCAAGCTATGTGGAAGTGTTTTCCATCTCCTTGTGTAGGCATGTATATTATCATTTCTTAGCAGCCTAAACATGTCCTCAAAATGTGAAATTACTTGCTCTTGGGTAGCAAGATATCTAAGTGCCAGCTGAGGATCATTTGCAATTAGATTATTGGTGCAGATTAGGGCCATGGGATTTGATTGTTCAGCTGCTTCTTTGTCCCTGAAGCCACTTAGCTCTTTTGTTTCTTGCTGGTCTTTTTTTTTCAATGCCTTCTTCCTCTTCTGTTTCAGCATCATGTTCCTTTGTATTGGTGTCTTCTTCATCATGTCCCTCTATATTAGTTTCTTCCTTATCCACCTCATCCCTATCTAGCTCTGTATCTTCTTCTTCTGGCTTTGCCTCCTCCTCACTAACAGAAGGACTAGCACCATAGATGAAGGTTCTGATGTCATCCTCTGCTGGTAAGTCATTGAAGACTGTCCACGTTATAGGGATCCTAGGGTTTAGGAGGGAACCCTCAATGAGGATTCTTATCAACCGATGGTGAGCCAACGGTTGGGAATTTCCCTTCTTTGCTTTGTTGTTGGAGTCCATGAGTGATTGCATCATAAAATAGGGTATGTTGAATCTTTGGTGAACTGGTGTTTCTACCCCAAATCTTAGTTATTCAAGAATTCTAGAATGGTAGCCATAAACAATATTGTATCTACCCTCCCATGAGATATACTTGATGAGCATCTTGCTTGTGAGGCTTGAAGAGGAAATTAGTAGATTCTTGAGAAAATAGAGTTTCCTATGTATGTAATCCACTAGCCTCTTTTCTTTTTTTAGAGGAAATTGGCCACCTTTTTACTCACAAATCAACTACCTCTTAACCTTTACAACTTTTGATCAAATGATGCATATGAGTGAGTGAGCAAGATACTTACCTATGGCCTTAATTCCACACTGTAGTTGTCAAAGATCAGAGGTGCTACTAATGGTCATTCTTCTTCCTCCTCTACTGTCTGCTGATGGTTTCTTGACTGCAAATTTGATGCTGCTGCTGCTGCTGTATGGTCATCTTTCTTCCTCTTCTTCTATCTACTGATGGTGTTTGTGACTACAGATCTGATGCTGCATAATGGACAGAGGGAGTATGAGTGTGTGTGAAGGCAGGGATGATGGTAATGGATGAGGTGAGGGGTCCCTGTAGAAAACACAATTTTCACTTGAATTGGAGCAATGAAGTGAAAAATAATGGAGTTTATGGCGGGATGCATGGTAAGGAGTGGAGGAGATGAACATATGTGAGACAGGTCCCCCTTTGGATCTTCTATTTTCTCCCTAATTGTCTTTCTCATCCTCCTGCAAATAACAATTATGTTTTTTTCCTTTTTCTCTTATTATATATTAAAAAAAAAAAAAACCACCTAGGCTACTTGAGAGGGGTTTTCACCCTAGATATTTGCCTTGGGCACCTCAAGGAAGGTCTTTGCCTAGGGATATTCTTTTTCTTTCCATTTTTCTCATCCTTGGGCCGCCTCATGGAGGTTTTCAACCCAAAGATGGGACTCAGATGCCTCATGGAGGTTTTCACCTGAATCCTTTTTTTGTTTTCTTTTTCAATGACCTGATGAGGGAGGAGATGAAAATTGCTCCACCATCATCACTGTCTTATTAATATTGTAAATGAACTCTTGTTTAGATAAAGGCCTCTTGTACATTTTCAGTCTGTGTCCATTAACTAGTAATGGAATGGCTTCTTCATCTATAGTTCTGATCTGCATTGAACTGTTGTCATGGCATCTTTCCGCCACATAAGGTCCAATCCATCTTGTCCTTGAAGTCTTTATACCTGAAGTCATATAACAATGCCCAATCTCCTTCTTGAAATTTCTTCACCTTACTGTGCTGGTCATGTCAGATTTTCCTTTGAAGCTAAACTATCTCTGTATGGAGGAGAGCCTACATTCTGAATTCATCTAAGCCATTCAAATGGAACAGTCATTCTTTCTGTGCATGACTAAGACCCAGATCTAGTTGGGCTACCATCCTCAATGTATTATATTCAAATTTAATGGACAGCAAAGGCTTCTTCCCATAGACCAGCTCATAGGTTGTAAATCCAGTGGTGGTCTTCCATGTTTTATTATAGGCCCAAGTGGCCTCAACTAATCTTTCTGCCCAATCCTTTCTGCTGCTATTCACTACCTTGGTTAGGATGTTCTCCAGTGCTCTATTGGTCACCTCTACTTGCTCATTATCTTGTGGATGATAAGGAGTGGAGGTCCTATGCTTGATTTTGTGATGCTTGAGCAGTTCTTCAATCATGTTGGAGGTAAACTGGATGCCTTGGACTGTGACTAGCTCTCTAGGGTACCCATATTTGTAGAATATATTCTCCCTTAGGAACTTAGCCACCTTTTCTTCTGTTTCTACCTCAATTGCCTTGGATTCAACCCACTTATTCAAGTAATTAGTGCACACAATAATGTGTTGTTTTTTCTTTGAAGGAGGATTGATAGGCCCAATGAAGTCCATGCCCCACTTGTCAAATGGCTCGAAAGTCATTTGAGGTTGTAGGGGAATTTCATCTTTTGGAGTAGTCTTTCCCATCCTCTGGCATCGATCACACCGACTAATGTACTTCCTCACATCCTGATGAAGAGTAGGCCAATAATAGCTTGCTTGCAACACTTTGAATGTTGTCCTCTTTGCTGCAAAGTGACCTCCACAAGGCCCATCATGGCAAGTCAGAAGGATGTGAAAGACTTCCTCTTCCCTAACACATCTTCTTAAGATTTGATTTGGGCCAAGTTTGAATAGATTGCCCCCAATCCAAGTGAAGGAGGCACTTTTCCTGATTATCTTGCTCTTTTCTCTCGAGGGCGGGTTTGATGGGAACTGTGCTGATACCAAATAGTTTGTCATATCAACAAACCATGGGGAGAGAACTGAAATAGCAAACAAATGCTCATTTGGTCATTGATCATCCACCATTCCTTCTTCACTTGCAGGTAGGTTCATCCTAGATATAAAGTCAGCAACAACATTCTCCCCACCAAGCTTATCAACAATAGCTAGATCAAACCGCTGCAATAAAGGTAACCATCTTATGATTCTAGCAATTACATCTGGTTTGATCATTAAATATTTAATTGCAGCATGATCAATATGCACAAATGTTTGATAGCCTGTAATGTAATGCCTAAACTTGTCCAATGAATGCACAACAACCAGGAGTTCTTTTTCAATCACAGTGTAATTTAACTCAGCCTTTGACAAGTTTTTACTGGTAAAATAGATGGCATAAGGGAAGTTCTCCTCTACTTGACCTAAGGTTGCTCCTATGGCTTTATGTGAGGCATCAACATGGATATGAAAAGGGAGGGCCCAGTTTGGGCCTCTAAGGATTGGTGCAGTGGTTAATTTACCCTTTAGAATGTCTAGGGCCTCTTAATAGCTCTTTGACCATATAAATTCAGAATCTTTGGCCAACAATCCAAACAAAGGAGAGGTTAACTTGCTGAAGTCCTTTACGAACCTTCTGTAGTATCCAGCTAACCCCAAGAAACTCCTGACATCCCTCTGATTTTGTGGAGGTGGGACCCTTTGGATGATGATTATTTTGTTTGGGTCCACTTGCAATCCTTGCTGAGATATGGAATGACCTAGCACAGTCCCTTCAGTCATTAAGAATTCACATTTTTCTAGATTGAGAGACAGGTTCATTTCCATGAATTTGCATAATAATTTGCCTAGGTTAGTTAAGGCTTCTTGTAAATCACAACCATAAGGTGTAAAATCATCCATATAGATTTCCACAGTGTCATGCACTAGTTCAGTAAAAATGTTCAAGACTACTCTCTGGAAAGTGACAGGAGCATTGCATATGCCAAAAGGAAGGGCCCTATAGGAAAAAGTACCCAAAGGATAGGTGAATGTGGTTTTTTCCTGGTCTTCTAGGCAGATTTGGATTTGGTTTTACCCACTAAATCCATCTAGGAAAGAAAAGAACTTCTTCCCTGCCAGGCCATCTAACACTTGTTCAATGAAGGGTAGGGGAAAATGATCCTTCTTTGTGGATTTGTTCAACTCCCTATAATCGACACAAATCCTCCACTTACCATTATTTTTTGGAACTAAGACTAAAGGAGAGACCCACTCACTGTCAGAGATAGGGTAAATGAACCCTGCATCTAACAGTTTTTGTTGTTCTTCTTTGACGATGTGTTTAAGGGTTGGATTCATTCTCCTTTATGGTTGCCTGACTGGCTTGCAACCTTCCTTGATGTATATGTGGTGAGTACACAATGAGGGGTGCACTCCCTTCATTTCCTTATAGCTCCAAGTGAAGGCTTCTGGTTCTCTTTGAACAATTTGCATAGGTGTTCCTCTTCTAAAGTAGAAAGAGATGGATTAATCTTCAAGGTTTTATCTGGGCCAAATTCTATGGTTTTGACTTGGAGTGGGTTGGAATTGGCCAAGCATAAGTCATTTTGATGATTGTTCAATGTTTCCTTTACTTCTTCTTCTAAGGGTAATGAACTAGGAGTTGGACTTTGGAGCAGGTGTTCAATTAAGTCATCCTCCTCTTGTGTCCTCCTCCTATGATTGCTTCCATAACATAAATTTGGGCAGAATAAAGCTCATCTTCTTCCTCCTCCTCCAACCATAAAGGTAAATCATGTTCTCGGGAGGGTTAAGCAGGAGGGTATAAGACTAACTGTTTGGACATATGCCCATTCTTGATGGTCATATTGCCAGCTCTGCAGCTAATGTAGGCATCAACTGTGTGTTGGGTAGTGGATCCCCCCACAATATGTTTTTGGGGCTTAAAGCATGAGTATTGGTCAATGTAATGTAAAGACTCCGCGAAGTACGGGTGCGGAGCGCAAAAGTCTAGGGTGAGTCACAAGGTTGTCCACCCTAAGAATTGTAATTTAATGTAAAGTTGTGTCTACCTACCCATGCTCCACGGACCATGGGATTGCATAAATAGAGCGAGGCTCTAAGTGTAAAGACAGTTGGGATTTTGAACAAGAAAGTAGATAGAGGCGAAGACATGGTTAGAGGATAGAAGTGGATCTGAAGTGTATTGGGTCGTAGTAGTAGGAAGAGGCTCTACAGCTGAGTGCGCAGGGCAGAGTCGGGTTTGTACTTGGATGGAACATGAAAATAATTATTAATAAAGATAAGTTAGATTCAGAATGTTGCGCATCTGGTTGTGAATCTATATTTTTGATATTATGCATTAATGATTATCTAGTTATTTATATGCTCGCACTTGATAAACACTTGTCTGAATGTTTATGTATGAAAATAATCTAAGTAATTAGCGAACGTAACCTAATTAAGGAAGACTTGGGTAATTAACACGAGTCATGCTACGGTTAGAGCTACGCGAAGGCAGTTACACAGGAGGCAACACATGGTGCATGTAGCCCAGTAAGCGCTAAGGTTGGGCCGCGCTCCTATCACCACATATTAGACATCCCCAGGGTGTAGAAACCTAGTTCTAGCACCCTCCCATACTACATCGGGTGAGACCTCAGTCTGCGCTCCGCGGACTGTTGCCGAAAGGGCCAGTAGTACTGGGATTTGCTTGGCTAAATCACTTCTGAACCTAGTCCAGGCCCCACTAAGCCAAAAAATGGTTTCGTTGCAGGGACTGGGATCTGCCTAAGGGATGTCTGATGTCGTGCCACTGGAACCCAACAAAGAAGGAAATTGAAGAGTGGTTGGACAGGAAGATTCACGAATTCGCGATACAGGAAAACAGAACACCGCAAGTATCTGAGAAAAAGTGGTTGGATTGCTACATGTATATGGAAATCCATGAAATTTTCTTTTCATCCTTTCCATTGAGCTATATGAGTGGATCGCGAAGTTAGCTGACAACTAAGGTAGGTGTAGGCTCGACAAACCAATAGTGTCGACTCTGGAATTAGTGTGCAGATTGGAGGCATCAAAAGATAAGCTCACACGAGAAGTGGACCATTGGCTCGACCAAGTAATAGGAGGATTTATCACTACGTTTGTGGTAGACACGACTGTGAGCTACAACAAAGTAGAACAATGCTTTCTCAAAGGACCGTGAGGTAAGTATATTAAGTCTTTGAATACTTGGATTAAGATGCTATTGTGTGAAAAGAGAGTCATGCAAATACATTAATGTTTGGCACAATGCCAAGCGGAAAGATCTACAAAAGCAGTGAAGAGTTGGAAAACAGTCCCTTAATTTCACCTTTACAAGAGAGCGAGGAAGAGCTCGCTCAGGTCTCTTCGAGAAGCATGGTCAGTTTGATAAGGCAGTGCATTCCGCAGTTACCACTTCCACCCATGCCACCAACTGCTTCACCTCCCTCACCTCCATCTCCACCCACTCCACCTCCACCACCTCCAGAGTTTAGTATGGCGAGTGTGATCAAACTACCAATATTCAGAGGGGTAGGGAACGAAGATTCAGACCAATTCTAGTTCGTGGTAAGAGCAAAATGGGAAGTGCAAGGTGTCACGGATGACAATATTAAGAAGGCTACATTGGTAAGCGTGCTACAGGATCGCACGTTGACATGGTATATCAAGCACTCTAACGACCACCCAAATGTAGGAATAGTGGAAATCCTGATCACGCTAAATAGGGAATTTAGTAGGCCAAAGTCAGAAACATAATCAATCATCAGGTTTAAAGAAATTGTGATGCCCATGGGCGAGACACCCTGGGATCTGGATCCGCAACTGAAAAGTATGATCCATGAAGCCAATATGACGCTGATGGATAGACAACATTGTGCATGGTTTGTGGCATCTCTAACACCACACTTGAGGATGGCGCTGTCACAACAGAAACTTTCCACCCAAGCCGAAGCATTGGAAATGGCGATGAGGTTGCATGAGACCTTGATACAAGACCCTGGGTTGGGAGTTCAACAAATCCACGTGCAACTACATAATCTATGTTTGGAAATGCAAAGTTTGAAGCAGGATAGGGCACCGCGGCTATAGGTGTGTGAGGAGGTATGGTGCATAAAATGCGAAGGCCAGGGCCATGACAAGGATCATTGTCTAGTGTTCACAAAGTACTTGGCAGGAGAAGGGCCAATGCCTTTGAGACCAGAGGCATAGGCAGGGCTGAGTGTGACACCCGTGTTATGGTGCGCGATCTGTCAGATAGGAGGGAAATGCATGACAAATAATTGTCTTTTGTTGCAAAAGTATACATAAACTCCCCAGTAGTTGTTTTGTAATTTCTGTAGGTCGGTATGCCACGACGAGCACACTTGTCACAACTACGAGCTAATGATGGATCGGACCCTAGCCTATAGGATGTAGACAGAAATGTGAGCCCTTGACCCAGCTGTGGGGATGGCGCGTGTTGGATTTCAAGGGCGAGGTCAAGGATGAGGACGAATGGGACCAAGAAGGGGCCATGGACGGTTAATTTGTTACAATTGCGGAGGACCAGGGAACTATGCCCGCGATTGCACCAACCCGACGAGGATATCTTGTTCATATTGTGCTCAATTTGATAATGAAACAATAGATTGTCCTATGTTTCTCATACAGATGCGCGAAAAAGGGGTATTCTAGCCTCCTCCGACTTAGAATATACAAATGATGAGGTTTGAACCGCGTGAAGAATAACCGAATGTAAACATGATGCTCAAAAGCGGTGCAACCATGGGAGAGGATAAGGGGAAGCATCCAGAGGAAGATACATGGATTCGCAAGGCTCCTAAAAAGGAACCTAAGTTTGACTTAGAACGTGCAAAGGAGGCGTTGATGGAAGCTAAGAAGAGCTTCACAGAAGCCTCCACTTTGGGTAGTAAGGATAAACCAGAGCCAGGAATGGATCCTTCAACGCTTACTACCTTTTTGGAGACATGCATGAAACTACTGCGTGACAACAAGACAGTTAAGGGACTATAGAAGCTGATCACCAGGTGCACGGGGTCAGGAGAACTGCGTGTAGTTCGGAAATTAGGGAAGCATGCATTGTGCACCGGGAGGGAAATGAGATTGACTGCGCAGATTGGTGAGTCTGAAATGGATCAGGAAATCCTAGATCTGGGTTCGGACGCGGATGTGTTACCAAAGAAAACATGGGAACACATGGGCAGGCCTGCGTTACAATGGTCCCCTATTCAACTACGAATGGCAAACCAATAGAATATTTTGCCCATGGGGAGGTTGCAAGGAGAAACAGTTGATACTGGAGGCGCGAGCACACAGACAGATTTTGAAGTGCTAGAGATTGTCGATGACAACAATCCCTATCCCGCGTTCTTAGGAATAGACTGGGCCATCGATATGAATGGAGTCATCAACCTAAAGAAGCGGAAGATCATATTCGAGAAGAAGTCACTACGCATAGTAGTCCCACTAGACCCAGCCAAAGGAGCACGCTACACTGAACCAGTGCGCGACGATGAAAGCGATGATGAGATGGATTGTATTTACAAGATAACAATGCGAGACCAGGATTGGGTGAATCTGACTGTAGATGGGATAATCTCGTGGGAGTGTGAAAGCTCCTGCACTTTGGATTCAGACAAAGAAGTAGAGTGCTGGCAGAATCAGTTGCACGAAGTGACAACATTGAATTGCAACCTGATGATTAGATCACTACGTTGCATAACAACAGAGGCACGAGAGTTGCCGAGATATGATGGATTGACAGTGGTGGATGAATTCTTGAGCAAATTTGAAAGCGTGGTACCCGAACAACAACGGTTCGATGTGTTAAAGTGGGCACTGTGTGCAACACCCACACAATGGTGGGGTACACATCAAGGCGATTTTGAGGACTCACATGGATGCAAAAGGATGATGTGCGTATGGTTTGGAAGCCCCCAGCCTCGAATGAGAGTCGGGCAGCTAGGATGAAGCAACTTGCGCACCCACCTGTGTTGATGGGTACAGACATGTGCTGTGCAGCCGACATGAACACACCCCAAACTAAGGATCGAAAATTGGAACAGGATGCAGCAGCAGGAATGGCGACGCACACCACAAACTTTCCACGTAGAAGCATTCTAGAAGCTATGCGGGATCCTAAACAGGGTTCACCAGGCGCGATGATATGATTAGGACTTGCGCGTACCATCGGTCCAATGGGCCTCTATGGCCATGTACAAAAACTTGAGCGTGGAGATGATTCTGAAGCTAAAAAATAGAGCCGAGACCATAGTTTTGGAAGGAAAGAATCCTCATGCAGTAGCTCCCACAGTTGGGACAGTACACGAGGACCCAGATGAAGGAATTATGCATTTACAGGAAGCCATTTGGCTAGGGGACCGTAAACTTCGCAAACTCGAAGAAGATCAGGTACGGCTAAGGAAGAAGAGCATGCTAATGGATACAGAGATCAAAGAACTGTAAAATGAAATCGTGGAAGCATGCCGCGTCGATGAACTAAGAATGATAAGACAAGATATGGGCAACCAGACTATTGCATTAGAAGATTTCCGCTGAGAATTTTTGGCTCTACTACTATGGATGTGACTGCACCTTACTAAACAAAGTAACTGGGGGAGCACATTGCATAAGGAAGAACACGTGATGCTGAATTCCGCAAGGGTAATTGAGGAGTGCCCACAAAATAGGTTGGAAAGTGAATTGGAGCCTCGCATAGGTGGTGCGACCACCTGACTATCCGTAGGGAGCACAGTCTCAACGCTCCAAGCAGTTGAAAGAGAGCGTGGGACTATAAAAGAGTCTGTCGGGGAGCTATGCGACAAGGAGGTTGCATGCAGGATCAGTATGCCACAAGGGTCGCGCTCGTCCATAGGGGGCTACGCTACCACGCAGGTAGGCCAGGAAGTGATCACCCCTGACACTATTCATGACAAGATGTCCAATTTAAGGCAATGAGAAGCGGGCGACAGGCAATTAAGACACGAAGTTAGAACTAGATTTGGGACAATCTGCTGCCAATATCGCATTAATGAGCTGAATGAGGGGGGAATGGTCAAATTTGAATTCAAAAAGGCTTATAGATCATAGGTGTTTATCCACCGAACAACCCTTGGCATTTTGAGAATTTGGTTGTTGCGCTATCAATTGGGTATGGACCTTACGAATTTAGAGGCTTTGAGAGCAAGTTCAGTGTTTGAAACATTGCCGAAGGAGACACAGGACTTCCTGAACAGAATGATGTCGATAACCGAGGGAGCCACGTAGAGCCCTACGCCACCGGTGGGGGATGCACCGGAAATTCCAAAATCGCCCTAGACACCAAGGCCCAAAAAGGATCCACAGGCAGCAAGTACGGTCTGTATGTCTCCGCGGAATCTGCGATTTGGTAAACTGTCTATGGAAGACAAGGGAAAGATTGTTAATCTTGAGACAGATGACGAGGAGGAGGATCTCCAGGTGTTCGTAGAATAGATCGAGGTGAATGAAGAAATGGAGGAATACATTCAGCCAGTGCGCACTGCTGCAGAGTTGCCCAAGTATGTCCCTTCACGGAAAGGAAGAGTAAAAGTACCCAAAGATTTGGATGTCGTTAAGAGCGCACTCCAAACCCCTCTCCTGCCAGAGGGAATTTTGTTTGAAGGTTAGGTTCTGGGCCACGTGCCCACGATGAAATTTGAAGATTGGGACCTCGCGGACAGCGAAAATTTCCCACATTTGGAGACTAGCCAACTCATGAAACAAAGCAAGGAGGGGTCGGTTATAGTGCTAGAGCCACAGAAATGGCTGCGCGGTGTGGAAGAGGCTAGGCTACTCCACCTTCTATGGATTCTACACTTTCACCAAGCACCGATCACGATCTTTGTCATTAAGTAACTGCTTTTCCTCGTGCACGATGGGTACTTGTGGCTGGAGGAGCCTATTCCCATCATGGCGGAGCTTATTCACAGGGTTTCTCGGCTTCCTTGTACAGGAAGGGACCCCACGGAAATACCTGGCAAAAGTGGAGATTTGGCACTCACAGAGGCCATGAAGAAGAAATACAAGTTGGAGAAAAAGTAGAGGGGCTACGTAATTAGTAGCATTCAAGACAAAGGGGTGCGTGTAGCCACCTAGCTGCTAGCAGCAAAGGTGATGAGAAAATGCTACGGAAATGAGGTACCAGCGACGCTTGTCACATTGACCAAACAATGCGCTGAAGGGGTACAGTTCAACTGGGCGCAGTTCCTCTGCGAGGAGTTTCTGACGAACTGCAAGGAGGCCCAGGAGTAGGGTAAGACCTTCCACTACGTGTGGTTTCTCTTATCCATCTTGTTGGTTGCCAGGGAATTACCTGAGGACAGTCAGTTTCCTCCTCTTGAATAGGACTTGCCAGAGGCAGCAAAATATGTGTCGCTCTAGGCGACAAAGGATGCCACACGAATCCGCAAGACCAAGATCTTCTGGATACTCATGGAGGCAAGCATCCAAATGTGGATCAACAAATGACCCTACCTATCCCCCATGGTGTACGACAACATGCGGAGATTTGCAGACTTTAAGGTGGATATGTACAATGTGTATATCAAGGCGTGGAAGGATCCAGAGTAGATCTGGACCAAACTCCCTTTCATCACGATCGATGATTCTGTGTTCATTGTGCTTGACTCATGGCCACCTAAGTGGTGCGCCCTAGATCTGGCGGTGTGCGATGAGATAGTGATACAGAAACAGAAGGATGCCACCAAGTTGCTAGCACAACAGAAGCGCAATGAGCAGTTCGCTGAGAAGGTAAGAACTTCTCGCAAGATAGTGAAGGCCGTCGCAAAACATACCAAGGTTGTCGAAAAAGCAGTAGCAACACCAATAACTGGGGCCACCACGATGCAGGAGGAAAGAGGCCCAAACCTGACCATAGGACATGGGATAGATGACATGGCAGAAGATGTGGACCCAAGCACGACATCTACACAAATCAAATGGCTACACGGTACGAAACGAATAGGGCCACGAAAGAAGACCAAGGCTTCCAAAATGGATGGTGAACCTACTACACTGATAGAGGGCCTATATGACATCGATGACACAATTTGCGAGGTCACCAGGGAAGCGCTCCAAGAAGCAATGACGGAGCAGCAGAATGTGTTGGGGGCCCTTACGGCACAACTGCAGGGACTTTAGGTGCGGCCCCCACAAGAAGGAACGGTAGCCACCTATGGTGCCGTGGGTACATCGACAATAGAGCAGTTGTTGCAGGCTAAAATGGCTAACACCGTCGTGCTGCCAGAAGGAGCACTGACCACAGACAGCATGGAGGATAGAGCCGCGATGGGCAGATCAACGGACTTGGCCTAAACTTGGCTGCCCTTCCACGGGATATATTATACTAGCTACAGGATGGAGCGACAACAGAACTCCACGCTAGGGAAGGACATGCAGTGCAAGTGCTTAGTGAATAGCGAATCAACATCGAGCAGCTTAGCCTACAATGCGAAGAAGCACTGGCGCAGAATCAGCAGCTGGAGCAGATAGTAGAGGAAGCATGTCGCTTCATCCCAGAGCTAGAAATTGTGACATACCTACCAATAGGAGTGCGGATTCACAAATTGGCCAGTGGATTCCACGAGGCAAAGGAGGAAGCAACAAGGATCCAGTTGGACCTCAACCTTCAGATTGTTGAACTGCAATTAAAGGCGCAGTCATCCACACCCTCATAAGATTGGTAATAGCGCATTGGCTCTATCCAAAAGGGGCTGGAGGAAATAGGACAGGCAGTGCAGACTTGTACCACTACGTTGGAAGAATCCTTCGGGGTCCTCACTTCCTTATAGGAGGACCCCACCATATAGTGCTTGGAAATAGAGGCATGGGAGCTTCAAATGCAATATGATAGTGTGCATGGGATGGTGCAGATAGTAGTCCTGACCCACCAGCTCGCGAAGCTACAATAGGGGAAAGCATTGAAGGAGCAAGTGGATGTAGCGCACCAAAAAGAGGCAATCCTTAAAGCATGCGTCCAGCCTTGGATTGATGAGGCCTTCCTCATCACCGCCAATATTGAAGGAAAGCTCGCACAAATGAAAATAATGCATGCTTTAAGATAGGGATTTTCACTTGATAGCGAGCATTCAGTTGAGTGAGTAGAGTAGATCCAGTTCAGTTGAGTGAGTAGAGTAGATCCTTCGCGCAACTCAGGCACAGTTGGAAGGGCTTCGTGCCAAGATTGTCGCATAGTGACTTGGGACGAGTCACCCTGATTGTGTTGGGGACCTGTTGGGTAGTGGATCCCCCAAAACATGTTTTTGGGGCTTAAAGCCTGAGTATTGGTCAACGTAACGTAAAGACTCCGCAAAGTATGGGCATTAAGCGCGAAAGTCTAGGATGAGTCATAGGGTTGTCCACCCTAAGAATTGCAATTTAATGTAAATTTGTGTCGGCCTACCCATGGTCCATGGACCATGGGATTGTATAAATAGAGAAAGGCTCTAAGTGTACAGACAGTTGGGTTTTTGAACAAGAAAGTAGGTAGAGGCGAAGGCATGGTTAGAGGATAGAAGTGGATCTCAAGTGTATTGGGTCATAGTAGTAGGAAGAGGCTCTATAACTGAGTGCACATAGGCCTAGTATATAGGCTCTAGTGCCTCCTTCCTTCTCCTATTGTGTCATATTTGTAAATCCTTCAATCCTATCCCAAGTTGTTCTTAAGGGGGGATGTTAGGATATTCCGACACATAGGAATAGTTAAGTTCAACTTGGTCTAGTATAGAGTTAGGTATAGAGTTAGGTAAAGTGTGTTTCTTTACCGTTGTACATTTTGTAACTTACAATCCGACGGTCACGATATGTAGTGATCCGACGGTTCATTCTCTCCTCGGTATTACCGACACTTGATCCGTGGCTTGACACCCGATTGGTTCATGAATTCTATTTAAAGCGCATGG